>OX380347.1:15357993-15661917 GCA_947425015.1 Pterostichus niger
TTCCATCTTATACTAAGATGTAATAGTATATTATTCAATAAGTAAGTAATAGCTATTACTTGCGAATAGAATACTATACTTTATCTACGACTATATGTTATTATGTAATAAGATTTTACAATTATTATTTTATGTTACATTGCTTAAATTTTTTGTTTTTATTTTTATTTAATAAATATTAACACTACTTAACATGGAATAAGTTGCCCATAATGACGATGATTTATATTTATCAGAAAGTTCGCCAAAAAATACTATAAGAACATTTTCCGAAAAGGAATTTACATTTTTGCATATTCGCCAATCCATAAAAGCTTTATAAACTTGTTCATACTTTTTTTTGATTTTTCGTGCAGTAAATTTAAGAAACATACGTGTGCGGCTTCTACAATATCTGGTGGAGTACAAATTTCACTTTGTTCGATTTCAGAATCCATAACTCACATGTATAATCACACAAATTACAGTATTATTGTAAACAAAAACGTTTTCAACTAATTTTGACAGATAATTAACAATAGCGCGCTACACTGTTTCATAGCATACTTAACGCGCGGCAATTATCGTTATTTTTTGATTGGCTATTAAAGTGTTAAGTAATGAAAATTCATACGTGTGATTGGTCGTGAAGTGTTGAGTAATGAATTATTACTTAACACTGTCAATAATCATTAGTATTACTTATCATAAATTTCATAAGTAACAAATACATTATTTAATAAGAGTAGATAAAAATTATTTTATAACATTCATTCAACATTTATTTATTAGTTTCATTCTACAATGAATTTCCAACAGAATTCTTCTATCTTCTCAATTTTAGCATGGTTCATTTCATACAGTGATGTATTCTTTTATCATAAGTAGAAATACTGATTGTGTAGGACTTTGACAGGAGGACGTAGATTTTTATTGACAGATGAAAGATAGTAGTACATAAATAAAATGAAATATGTACACGTATTTAAGCTAGTACAGTGTAAAGAAGTTTGTTTTGTATATGAAGAACATATCCCATATGGACTGGTGTGTTGTGTACTGCAACTCTTCAGTTTACCGCTCATGCGGTCGTGCTCAACTCTGCGGATTATTCGAATGTTTACCGGTTAGCTGGTTTGCCGGTTCACCGACGGCCGGTTACCAGTTCATCGTATCACGCACGACTAGTGTTCTGTGTTCTGTACACTACCCTGCTGGCTACAGGCTGCCGACAACCGACTACCGACTACCGGGTGTAGGGTATAATCACACACCGACGATACCCAGAGATTATTTTAGTATTTATTCAGGTCATGCATTTGAATAGCGCCCTCTGTGTCTCTGTGAACAGACTCAACATTCATCGTAAACCGTGCCATGTTTGCTTTCATTGGTTAACCTTTCATCACTTGTACATTATTTTCTAAAGATCTTGATCATTTGCAATCGTATATTTTCTGCTGACAAATATTGCTAATTCATTTGAGAGATAGATTTATACAATATACGAGATGCGTACGATTTACAAACGTTTCATAGCGGAAAATGTACAGTGGCAAATGTTCAACATCTTTTGAAAAGAATAAAGCACTACTGATACTATTTAATATCAGTTCGCGTACCGTGTTCATGATGTCACGTAGTATGAATAATTTCTGGATTTTTATATTATTCAGCAATATGAATATTGTGCGATAAATCATTAATTATAACAATTTATTCATGATTAAATATTTAAACGTATATGCTAATGATATGTAACAGTATACATTAGTACTATAACAGATATGAAATATGAAACAAACAATTTCTTATTTTGCAAATATTTAGCTAAAAGTAAATGTGATAACACTAACTCAAAGGCATCGTAGTAAAATTGTTCTTATTTAAATTTGTTATTTGTTCGATAGAAAATATTTTGAATTTCATTCCAAGATCTATCTAAATGTAGAAAACTTGAGTTTCTAATTAAGATGTCGCATCCTGTATAAAATAGAAAATCAGAATCATTACTGAATGTAACTATATTTCTCGTAGCAAATATTACTTTCACGCAAAATTGAGTTTTTTATACATTCTTCGTAATTGGTAATCTCCTATACTCTAATGACGAACTAACAAGTATTTACCTTCATTGTATTATGGCGTATGTAGCTCAATGGCAACGTGTGTGGGTTTAAGATCCCGAGTTTGATTCCTGCAAGCGACAAACTAATTTTCACCACATTTAAAATTATCCCTGTGGCGCCCTCTCCTCTATCATCTTGAGGACTGGTAACCACACATAACACGCATAAAAATATGAATAGTCAATAACATTTTTGAAATTTTGATTATCTCTAGTACGATGTTTTTGGGTAAATTTTCTAGTGGAGTATCCCATTCCAACATGAATGCAATCGAGATTTGATCGTATACAAATATGTGGTTATTGATTTGACGATATTTGTTTAACATCAAGAGTACTTAGCAGATTCCTCGAAGCAATAGCAGAATTTACCAGGTGAAAAATCCTAGTCCCGGTAAATATGAGTGTTTGTCTTGTGCATAGTCACGACTTACGTCTTCGGAGATTGGATCGAGTTGGAAGTTGTAGTGTGTTCAAAGATGTTGTAGCATCCCTCTGCTTTATGTGTGTGTGTGTGTGTGTGTAGTGATGCCGGATGCGTGTAGTAAGAGTTGCTTATCCTTGCAGGTGTCAAAGGTCAAGGTGCAAGAGTGTAGCGTCTACAAGACGTGCTGGGATTGTCTTGGAGCCAAAGATCCGTACTGTGGATGGTGCTCACTGGAAAACAAGTAAGTGGAAAATATTCTGATACTTTTTTAGCTTCATATTTTATGATTTTTATTGAAAGCAAATTTATTGTTACAACTTATAGCTCCAAAAATTCGTTGTTTATTGATTAGTAGTTATTAAATATGAGCTGATTTGATGTCACATAGTTTAGCGGAATTCTGAATCATGCATATTTTATGAACACGCTAGAAAATTCCTACCATTGAATGTTAATAGAGCATATTATACCTGTACATTGTGTAAAATGATAGTTTAAACTCGTATTTAATGAATGTTTTCCGTGTTTGCTTAAGAATCACATAAATGACTAGTTTACATATTGACTAAGGTTAAGAAATGTGCTGCATATGTTTAGACAACAAGTAAATCGTTAATCTTTAGTGATAAAATTAATCAAACAGAAAGACAAATACGTCATGAAGAGAATTGTTTCTAACTAGTCGCAAAGGGAGTGTGAAAATAGAAACTGAATTCCCTAAACATTCAGTATATTTCAGAGTGTGTGTTTGAGTTAGCTATTAATTCAAACATGGCCGATTCGCGGTCCGGCCGCCGTACCGCCACTATAGTGATCTGCTTTATCGAACCGAGTACGCCGCGGGTTTTCCCAACAAGCCCCCGTCAGTAATTGTTTGTTCCGGCGCCACTGCCATTTTCCCCTTGTCCCTTCAATGGAATGAAATGACTAATGTTCGCTTTGCACTTTCCCGTTTTGCTCTTCGTTCGTTCGGTTACGTTTACCGGTTCAAGTATTCGCTAGGTAAATAACATATTGAATTATTACATTAGTTAATTAGTTATTAGCTATTTTAGATGATTATTCCAATGAAATAGAATAGTGTACATGGGCTAAATCACTATAAAGCACATTACGTTTGTCACTAATAGTGAAAACATAACAATATTCAAATCAATACATTCATTTTATTTATTTCGAATCCTTTTACAATACTATTACAGACGCAATGCAATGAAATTAATTATTACATTTTCTGCTGTCAAATGTTATTAAGAATTTTAAAGAAATATTTTCATACTTTTATTTAAAGCAATTTTTGTACCTATGTCGTGAATAGAATATTTGAATGAACTTTTACAAATTTTAATTTAAACATGTTACTTTATAGTAATATACAGGCTCACCATTATGATCTCGAAATCTTGTGAAGCTCAAATTTTTTTCCAAAAATTTCAATTTCGTAGAATTTTTAATTTTAAATTAGATTGTAAATAGTATATTGGAAAATAAGTTTCAAACAAAAAAAGTAGACCTAACTAGTGATGTAAACACATATTATTTATAAAGGGTATATTTTTGAGATGACATAAACTTTAAATACTTATAAATATCTTCATTAAAATGCATATGTACAAAAGGTCCCATTTAATCGAGGTGACAAAAACTCTATGTACACACAGCCTGTATACTTGGAAATACTTAAGTTCTCTGAAACTGGTAGAAACCATAAAATAGCATTTGATTTGTTGTAAATGCTCACAACATTCTATCCTTGCCAAATTTGGCAGTACGGTGGTGTGGATAGCGTTATAGCATTTAAATCCCGGTGCCTGTACTGTATTTGGGATTAAGTTCCTTATGTATTTAATTCTACCCATGTTGCTCCCCCTGCACTAACGTCCATGGGGACTGTGATTTGACGGCTGGTAACCGCACTGCTAATCTGCTACGGTAGAGTGGCACACCCAGTAATGGGTAAAAAGCGTGATGATATATTTATTTGTGTACAGAGTAAAATAAACAAATAAGATTGACACCCCAGGGTGGCGACTAACCTGGAAAACCGGGAAAACCGGGAAAAGTCAGGGAATTTTATATTTCTGGTAAAGTCAGGGAAAAGTCAGGGAATTTTATTCCATGTCAGGGAATTTTATTCCATGTCAGGGAAAAAAGTTTTTTGTTCTTTAAATTTTTTAATTTAATTTTAGAAAAATAACTACAAACTTTTATTTCAAAATGTATTTAGTTATTTTTAGATTTTATTGGCAGAATACCCTTTATTAGATAGATAGTATACCTTTATTGGCAACAAATACCCTTTATTGCTTCTTAAGAGTGAGAACCGCCATCTATGAAATTATTTATTTATTTATTTATGTTACGCTGTACAACAGGAATTTTTAATCCCAATTACAGTACAGGGTCCGCACTCACCGAGCCGCAGTGTGGTAGTTTTTATATAATTTTTAGCTTAAGTGCGATTCGAACTCGGGATCTCCAGATTCGAATTCCGTATCGCTATCCACACCACCGTACTGACGGATAACCGGATATTATAACCGAAGGATGTTTACTAATTGAAAACTGTTTTGTTTTGTCTAACGTTTCTACCGCGCTATGTTTTTTCTGTATGCAATATTTAAGGTTGTGTCTTTGCCTGTTTAGAAACACAAATTGATTTTGCTTTTACTATAAATTTAATTAAAAAAAAACAATTATATTACAATATATGATATAATATATGAAATATAACCATAAATTCATAAATAAGTCAATATTCTAGAAGTCAGGGAATTTTTTTACTTAATCAGGGAAAAGTCAGGGAATTTATTAATGTTACTCGCCACCCTGCACCCGAATAGTAATATTTTTGTCCCGGACCTGGCTATCATCATAGCACATAGCATTTGTCTCGCCGACGCGTCGGTAAATACTAAAGCACGTTTTGTTTGAATGCATGAGTCAAGGTTCAAAACCTTGTTGTCTTCTAATTGTCTACCTGGTAAACTAATGGCAAAATCAATACTCAAACTGCGGCCAATCAATTTGTCTAGCAATATACTAAGGCATACATAAATATTGTATTCGCTTTGGTGTAGGTGATGGCGATGGCGGCGGCGTGGCCTCTGTTGGCACAGGCCTAAATTACTTCCTATTGGTACGAGTATTGTGTGTTGTGTATTTGAGTTTAATAATCACAATGCTTGCTTGCTGCAGTCCTATTTCTAGGATGTTAGTGTCACTCGACTGATTCATATTTTCTCTTCGATTTCTTGTCACGATTATTTCAATCACCATATCCAGTGGCGTAACTGATAAGATATTTCACTAATAAGAATAAAATAAATATATCATCACGCTATTTACCCATTACTGGGTGTGGCACTCTGCCTAAGCAGATCTCGGTAAGTGATATATTTTTTCGCGTGAAGTGCGGTTATCAGCCGTCAAATCACGGCCCTCAAAGATATTAGTGGAGAGGGAGCCACAGGGGTAGATTTAAATTGGTGAAAATTGTTGGTCGGCTGTAGGGATCAAACCAGGGTTCTCAAGATCCACAGGCCGACTCGATACCACTGAGCCACCTACCCCATAATAAGAATCACAATAGAAATTAATCCTAATTATAATCTAAACCGTCTAAAACAAAATTTTTCGTATCGTTATGAACGCAAAGAATAAAAATTAAATATAGATACATTTAGAAACCCTACATCCCTGTAGCTGCCCCACCAATAACATCTTTGGAGGCCATAATTTGACGCCTGGTAACCGCACTTTATATTATTATATCTCATGCCACAACAACAAAAAAACATGCTGAAACCAACGTTATACATTTACTGTTAGTTACATAGTATGCAAATATAATTAACATAGAGACAAATTAAAACTGCAAATATACTTTCTTCAAAACTGTAACAAAAATATTTTATATATATACAGACAGGGTGTTTCACAACTTAGAGCAAAAAATTAAAGGCTATATTCTGTACGACGTGCTGATCATGAAACAAAAAGATTTTTTTTTAAATCGCAAAACTATTTTCCATGTTTCCCAGTCCAAAATTTTTCGTTGCCACTGCCACTGGGTGGATGATTATGTTAAAGTTATTAATTAAATAAAATTCTATTATAAATAACTGCTAATAATTGAATTGTGTAATTATTCTTTCGTAGTTGATACCTACTTCATTGTTTGTGTTTAATAGGAAAGCGAATCCAGTGCAGTACTACAAAAAATGTTTTAGGTTAACAACCCTTAATTTTTCGAATTTAAAAAAATCTTTTTGTTTCATGATCAGCACGTCGTACAGAATATACCCTTTAATTTTTTGCTCTAAGTTGTGAAACACCCTGTATATATATATATATATATATATATATATATATATATATATATACATCCGTTAATCATTTTGGCGTCCATCTATAGTTTGTAGGTTTTGACGTCTCCCTTTAATACTTGAGATATTGATGTTTCGTAAAAAGTATATTATTTTGTTTTACGTGTTCATATGTGCTCACGTTTCAAATTTTTAAAAAAGAAGTTTTTTAAATATACATTTTGCTTTCAGCTAAAGGTCATTTTGAAATCCTTTTACTTTACGCGTAAAATTGCATCCAATGTATATATTTCAGTCTATTTCCGATGAATCTGACGTCTGTTTCAATATACTAATTTTATAACTCCGTTAAAACGACATCCGGCCGTGTTGCCATTATTTAAAGTGGTAAGATAGAAAATCAGTTGCTTCATTTACTTAGTATATCGAGTGTAATATGAAGTAATAAAATATCATAAAATTAATTTTTATAAACCACAGAGAAAAATATTTCATAATAACTTCCCATAAGATATAATTAAGGGAGGTAATGCTAAAAATTCGATAAAAAGTATTCAATAAAAGAGAAAGTTTTAGAGCTTGTACAATACGATTATTATATTATATTTTTGGGTGTTCTAAGAGCACGGTTTTAACTGTTAGAGATAGCTAAAACACCCAAATACATTGCTCTTAAAACAGGCAAAAACAGAGCTTGTGTTATCAGCCAATATCTTTATTCATATTTTGTAATTTACATTTATACGTCTAAGGATGTGCTGAATATATATTAGTGTTAATCTACAAAGCGGAAGTGGTAGTTTACGTAAGGATAAAAAAAAACTTTTCTTTAAATATATTAATAATTAATAAATTTATGAAAATTTTGTTATAATCCCAAATATTATGCAATTAAATTTGCCACAACTTTTATTTTTCTATCTGGGACAATTATAAAAATATAAATATATCAATACGCTTTTTACTCATTACTGGGTGTGGCACTCTGCCGTAGCAGATCTCGGTAAGTGATATATTTTTACGCGTGAAATGCGGTTACCAGCAGTCAAATCACGGCCCCCAAAGTTGTTAGTGGAGGGGGAGCCACAGGAGTTGATATTAAATTGGTGAAAACCAGTTTGTCGATTGCGGGAATCGAACTCGGGTCCTCAAGAACCGCAAGCCGACTGTATACCCACTACACCACCAAATTACACTTGTTTATTCTGAAAAACAAATAATTTTTGGATGTTTCTGATAAAGTCATATATTTGAAATGAATGTGTTTATATTTACCACATCAGTTTAATGTTTACTAAGCCAATGAAGATAAAAGATGAATTTAAAAAAATAATATGTTTTGATAAAAAAATATATTTTGAAAGAATAGTATATTACAGTACGAGTGTAGAAACTAAAAGTTTTTCCCACGCATGAATTTCATTTACTTACGAGGCGAAGCCGACTGTGGAAGACACACAAGTGGGTGAATTAGTTTCTCATGAGTACTGTATAGAGTTTTGTTCAATCCTGCCACTGAATTTTTGAAAAGAAACATTACTCATAAAATTAGTGAGTGGACGAAAGTAGTAAGCGAAAATACCATATCTGCTAAAATCTACTTATAAAAAGAATGCCACACTCAGAAATGCGTAAATGATGTGATCTTATGTATATTTTTAATAGCGATTATTTTTCTGTTTTCAACCATATAAAAATAGTATCTCATTACAATAATGTTTTGTTTTATTAGAACCGAAGCACGAAATTTTCAGACATAAGTACTTTTCTTTAAATGTCTTAAATAGAAAAAAATCTGCTTTGGCCCCCACAGTACTTCTTCAACATAACTCACCTTATAAATCAAATCCTTCACGCATTTTTATGGATGATTTACTTGATAGATAATTTTTTTGTAAAAAAACAAATGCCGATTATTAGACATTTTGAATAATTTTATACCAAAATCGATATCTTTTCAATAATTTGTATTAAAAACTAGTTGAAAATTGTTTATAAAATCAATCAATAAATTTGTGATGTCACTGGTATCAAATAATATTTAAAATAAAAGTTGTTACAAATTTGATTAGAATTAATTTTTATCATTACACATTTTGTAATACACACAACCGTTCACGAAATATACACAAAACCGTAAAAAGACCCATCAGTAAAGTTGTAGTACCATTTCTTGTATACTGTTCATTATTAAACTTTACTTAGGTTTTTGGCTCTAAATCGTAAATATAAAATTTCAATCCAAAACTTTAACGCGTTCTTAGGTTATCGTGCTTCCAAGATAACGGCGACAGACTAACAGACCGACGGACCCACTTTTTCTACGACTATATTTTTTAGGTTCAGTAGGTTCTAAAACGTAAAGATTCATCAAAATCTCGAGATCGATAAAAATCACGATCATAATACTGACCTTATTATATAGGTTGGGGAAGTAAAAAAAATCGCTATTAAATCCTCAAAATAAAAGCGTATAGTCTAATTTGAATAAAACAAAACAATATGGCGCTCTACTTATACAAAATGATAGAAATGTATTTTTATCCGATAGTATTCAGAGCCTCAGTGCCCCAAATTACTTTAATTTGAACATATTTTTTTAAATTTTTATTATTTAAAATTTTAATAAAATAATATTTGTTTTATCAAAATATTAATCAAAATTTAATGTGTAAT
This sequence comes from Pterostichus niger, assembly GCA_947425015.1. Classification (NCBI taxonomy): domain Eukaryota; kingdom Metazoa; phylum Arthropoda; class Insecta; order Coleoptera; family Carabidae; genus Pterostichus; species Pterostichus niger. The sequence goes on from OX380347.1 coordinate 15,367,532, forward strand.
ATACTATAACGAAATGATGATATGATGATATGTAGTATTGTATACAGTTATTAAATACTAAATATATATTGCAATGATATTGATCAAGATTTATTTAGTAGATATTAAAAATTAAATTTTGTCCATATTTCTTATTATTTCACACTGTCAAAACGTATATTAACGTTTCCTTTTTTAATTATATTCGTTCCATATTTTATTAAAATTGCTTTGAAGAAACTTGATTTAATTTTTAAGAAAATTGGATATCAAAAGCCATGTTAATATTTTGGTGGTAGACCGGTAACATGTTCCCGCTCTTGACATATAACCAAGATGCAAGTGCTCTATTATTATTTATTTGAAGAAAATAAAAAAAAATAGTTATTTGTGTATTAAGAGCGTAATGTGATTCTTTGTTACTCGAGCACGGTAATTGTGTAAAATAGTGTAAAAGGAACAAAGACACTTTACGCTCGTGATACACACATAATGTTTTCTACAATTACATCTTAAAATGATTTAAAAACGTATACGTATTAAAAATAAATTCATTCTGTTAACTGACAATAAACAAGTTTCTGTTTTGTTTCTATCCCTGGTAACTTTTGAAATGAGCGCGTATTTATTATCTTTTTTGCACGTTGCCATTGGAAACGCGCGCATTTAACGTCTTTTTCGCGCGTTGCGATTGGAGACGCGCAAAAAAGATATTTTTCGATTGTTCCACAGAAAACGTGAACTTTACGATGACAAATGAGAGCGTAATTGTCAACTTTTCATAGCAATCGTAGAAAAATAAATATAATAAATAAATACATAATACTATTTGTTGTCGTATTCATAATAACCAATTATATAATTCAATACAGTCGCTGTGATAACCAAATCATGTTTCGTGATACAGAACAAATTGTTAAATACTCCCAATAAATAAAATTTTATTTCCTGTACGTCAATAAAAATTACCAACAATAGCCAACATTTTTGAACTTCTGCTGTTTTTAATCATTGCTTTCACTTTTGATCATATCGACAACATAAAACTAAATACGAAACTGCGAACTACAATGTGAAACATTAGGAGACAACGTTGCCAGTTTTTCGGATTCCAAATCCACTCGTATATGTACGGAAAGTATATAGTTGAAATATACGCTTAACTCGACTAGCGCGCTGAACGGTAACTGACTGAACTAAAATATACATTTCTTTTTCATTTTTTCATCATTTTGGCGACATTTCGAATTTTTGTATATGGACAGTAGATGTCACGGCATGCATGAAAACTTGATTTAAACTGCTAAGTAAAGTGACGTCCGTATACCGGACGCCAAATTACAAGTGGATGCCGAAATGATACAAAATGATCAATTGAAGGATGCCAAAATGATATAGGGATATATATATATATATATATATATATATATATATATAATCACGATTATTATTGGATGTGGCACTCTGTCGTAGCAGATCCTTAGAAGTGTTATATTTATGCGCGTGAAGATGTTAGTAATGGGGAAGCCACAGGGGTAATTTTGGTGAAAATTGTTTGTCGGTTGTGCCCACCATATTGGAATGATTAAATCTAAATACAATCGCTTGTTAAAATGTCAAAACAAGATGAATTTAACAGAGTGTAGTGTTTGGGGAACTAGTAGTACTCATATAAACAGTGCGTCTTGAATTGTAACGATATGGATAATTACATTTAAATTCACATTCACGCTCAGGACTGATCCTTTAATTTACATTTAAACTCAATTTCATTTCATTAATAAACACAACATTCAGATACACATTTTATCAGCGAGTCCCTGGAGAGGTTACAGCTACAGCACTTGTACCGAAATTTAGATTCAGTTACATATCACAGCTACCAGTCTTTGTCCTTTGATTTCAACTTGGCAATTGGATTTAGAAACGATTTGCGTCATTTTCATTGTAACAGTAAAAACTAATACATGAATTCAAGTTTGTTTATAAATGAAGTCATTGTTGCCATTTATTTTAACTTATACCAAATTTTTATTCATTGATGGATAATAACAGCACTAACATTTGTTATCCTATTAACTCACTAATAAATAGAAAGACTGAAAAGTCTAGTTTTCTTGTTCGATTGTTTATATTCATTATCCAATAGTAATAATAATGGAGAAAAACATTAATGCGAATCTGAAATGTAATTGTTATTGAAAAATCTGAAACAGCTTATCTTACCATGAATAACAAATCATGGAAACATTGTTTTTATACTCAGTATTCGATGTATCAGAAATTTAAATTTTGGTGTAAAATAAAAAATCCAAATATTAAATAAACAGGAATATTGTCTGTTGTGTTGTGTATCGCACCAGGCAAATAATTTTCAGATTATCAGATCCCATCACGGCATTACGAAACAAACCGAACCCTGTTTTTGGCCAACCACGAACGAAATACATTTCCCTGTTAAATTGATTAATTATTCATCTGCTTCGATTCAGTCATCGACAAGCAATAGCAACACCGGCACTCGACCGATTGCCGTTTAGGCTTTAGGCGTTTCCCAAACCGAACTTTGTTTTTTTTTGTTTTACGTTTCAAGGAAAGCGAACAAAAACGCACTATAAACGTCAACATTTTTACCCAACCCGCATTTTTAAACAAAGCACTGAAATATTTATACCTAGACATTATTTTTACGTTTTTAATTTGTTACTTGTTGCGAGCCTTTTATATTAAATTATTCATAACTACATTCAAAAGAACTGTTAACAATCATTTGTTTACTTTTTGTTTGGAGCTGTTTAACCTCTTCATAATTATAAAGTAATATCAAATTACTCTTTATAGTACAATAATGAACGACTTATGATATATGACTATGTCGAAAGTTTCAAGTTGATATTTATATGTAGCGACAAAGTAGGAGTCCTCCTGTCCTTGTAAATCATAACAAGGTATCCCACCTAATGCAGTCCCTCTCTTATAAATCGTAGTGAACATTTAGCGCTGCGTCTGCGTCTAAACAGGGTCGTTTGAACATAGTCTGTTTATGTTTTCGTGATAGTTATTCGGCAATTTATCCAGTCTGCTGAAGAAACTTCTCCACCCTTGGTTAATTATGTGGATTCCTGCATTCTACATTCCTGCTTGCTTACGCATGGCCGTCTCTTACCCCCTCCACGAGCCGACCCTGTCTGTGGAATAAACAAATTGCGACAGAATTCAGGTGTACTAACACCAGCCACTCTGAAAATTTAGGATTCCTTTATTAAATAAGTTTACCGAACGAAAAAAATACAAATTCTTAACATTTCTTTTAAAAATATGTAATATTTTTGTCTTGGGATTTCAAGCTTGTTTTCATGTTTGCACGAACTTGACGTAATATTAGTTTTTGGCAAGTATTTTTTTTTTCTGTAATTAAATAAACTCACCTGCGTATTGATTTTCTTGACTCCACCAAAACTGTTCAAAGTGAAAACACTTTACTCATAAATGTGACTTTCCAGAATTCAGATTTATGAAACAATCATTATTCACGACTTCAGAACCACTTTAATGATGTCACTCTCGTTATTACAGACATTTATACTTGTTTATAGAATGTGTCATTCAATATTTATTACCATTTTTACTTGAATCGTGTTATTTTATTTCTGTCTGGTACATAATTAAATTGTCCGCAAGTTCGAGTCTCGCAGACAATGAATAAGGTGTAAAGTTTTCTTTATACCCGTTAATTACACGGATAATAGAATAATTAGAATGTGTTGGACATTTCAGATGCAGCCTGCGATCGGATTGCCAAGACGCTGCCGAAGACCCTCTGTACTGGATCAGCTACAAGAGTGGTCGCTGTACCACAATCACGACCGTCACTCCGAATCAGTTACAAAGGACCACCGCGCGAACGGTATATATTACATGCACACCAGCGGTTCGATCGCAATTCTTAATTCTCTAACCGTCGATTTATGTTGCAGCTGGAATTGGTTATCGAAAACTTGCCGACATTATCGGGACAGTTCTTGTGCGCGTTTTCCGCGCTGGATAAGACCTTAATTACCAACGCAACGAGAAAACCATATGGTGTAAACTGCACGACACCGAGAACTGATCTGCTACCGTCCATTCCCCCCGGCCAGCGTAAGTTTATTCATTTATTCACTTTCCATTTCAAGTGAAACACTAAATTCTATAGATCAAACAGATTTATTGTGATAAAATAACATCCTTCCTTTTTAGATCACTTCACGGCAAAGTTATCAGTGCGAATGACATCAGGGCCGGACTTCGTAGCTACCAATTTCACATTCTTCGATTGCAACACTTATAGTTCTTGTACACAATGTGTCTCATCATCTTTTCCATGCGATTGGTGTGTCGATGGGCATAGGTGTACTCACGACACGGCTGAGAATTGTCGCAATGACATTCTTGTCACTGGCATTAGCGTAAGTATCCTCGAAAAATATTACAAATTTCCTCAAGTCTAACACATGTTGTTTTTATTACAGAGAATCGGTCCAAGTTACAGATCAGGCCCAGCTTTTTGCCCCACAATAAATGCTACGGTTGGAAAATCGCCAGAAATTCTGGTTTCTTCTGGTATTAAAAAGTCTATTCGGGTTAAAGTGCACATTATTGGTCAATTCATTGTTCAAACACGCTTCGTTTGTCAGTTCAATATTGAAGGAAGAGTTACAAGCGTGAATGCTCAGCTTTTAGGCGACACCATCTACTGCGATCCGATGGAGTTTTCCTATACTTCAAGAGCTCCCAATATTACAGCCACTTTTGCTGTCATCTGGGGAGGCTCCAAGCCCTTGGACAATCCTGATAACATTCATGGTAAGCGACAAATATTCTCTAAAATTAAAAGATTAAGATTAATAAATATAAATTTGCTCTCTTCCAGTGGTGATCTACCGGTGCCGCGACATGGCAGACAACTGCGGCATGTGTCTGGCGTTGGCCGAGAAGTACGGCTGTGGATGGTGCCAGTCATCTGACCGCTGCGAAGTGAAGGAGCAATGCGAACGCGGCTCTGCCGTGTGGCTCAACCGCAGCCAGACGTGCCCGAATCCCGAGGTACTGTCATTCAACCCGCAGCTAGGTCCCTGGGAGGGCGGTACCAACATCACCATCCAAGGCATCAACCTAGGCAAGCAGTATGAGGACATCTACGCGGGAGTCAGCATTGCCGGAATCAATTGTCAACCATATGATCATCTCTACGTCAAGACCAAAGAGATTGTATGCAAGGTTGATGGACCTGGCACAAACGAGCCCCGCTCAGGACCAGTCGTCGTCCGCGTTGAGAACTATCGCGGCGAATCCAAATCCCCGTTCAGATTTGTGGACCCAGTCATTGAAGGAATTTCACCAAAGTTCGGTCCGCGATCCGGAGGAACTATGCTGAGAATCACGGGAAAGTTCATGAATGCTGGTAGTACCATTCAAGCTTTGATCAACGATTTACCCTGCCAGATCATTTCGTAAGTTTTTGCTATTTTCTACATATCTATAATACTAAGTATAACTTTTTCTCGTTCTTTCTAGAACTGAGCAACATCAAGCTTTGTGTATGACAAGCGCAGCAAAAGAACCCATTAGTCAAGGAAGACTCCAAATGAAATTTGACAAAGGCGATAGATTTTTCGATAAAGAGTTCTTCGAATACGTCGAAGATCCAATCATTTATTCCGTCGAATCTGGAGTTGCTAGTCAGATTAAAGTTCCTAAAGGCATTCCAGCAGGAGGAATAAAAATTTCCGTTACTGGAAAGAACTTAGGATATGTTCAAAATCCACAGATGTATGTTTATTACGAACAAAAAATGTTTATTAGCGTAAGTATAAAACTAAAGGAATATCTCTGGACAAATTACTAATGTTGGTAATTTTTTTAGCCATGTTCGGTGTTGACTAACACAAGCATGATCTGCGATTCGCCAGTAATTGAAGCTGATGATTCCAAACTAGATGCTGAAAAGCCAATGCAACTTGAGTATGGATTCAGAATGGATAATGTTTCTGGAGTACAAAATCTAACCATGCAACACAGCTTTAATTCGTTCCTCTTATTCCCCAATCCGATTTACGAACCATTCAATGAAGATGTCAAGTATTACAAGTCCGATTATCTGACAATTAATGTAAGTTGTATTGACATTTTTGAGTTTTTCTCTAATAATGAATTCTTTAGGGCCAGCACCTGGATAGGGCGTGCCAAGAATCCGATGTCGTGGTTCAAATCGGCAATCAATACTGCAATGTGACGTCCTTATCGCGCCAACAACTGACCTGTCGTCCTCCAGAGGCTCAGCCTCCAGCTGTGGATGAGCTCGGGCAGACCAACGAACGCGCTCTACCTGAAGTCATTGTCATCGTCGGAGGAACCTTGCGCTATGCCATCGGCAAACTTTCGTATTCTTCCCCTCAAGGAATCAATGGAGCGCTCTCTAAACCCGCCCTAATTGGAGTGATTGTAGCGATAGTGATTCTCTTGATTATATTTATAATATTTCTGATTGCCTACAGAAGAAAGAGCACGGAAAGTAACCGAGTGTTAAAGAATATGCAGGAACAGATGGATATTCTTGAGCTTCGAGTAGCTGCAGAATGTAAAGAAGGTAAGTAACTGATTACTTTCTTATTAAGAGTTGATGTTTCTATATTATAATTATTTTTTCAGCTTTTGCGGAATTGCAAACAGAAATGACAGATTTAACCGGCGATTTAACCTCGGGCGGTATTCCATTCCTAGACTATCGTACTTACGCCATGAAAATTCTCTTTCCAAATATGGAAGATCACGTTGTCCTGCAATGGGAACGACCAGAACTTCTTCGAAAAGAAAAAGGCTTGAGACTGTTTGGTCAACTTATAATGAACAAAACATTTCTATTGTTATTTATTAGAACATTGGAAAGTAACAGATACTTTTCCATGCGCGATCGTGTGAATGTAGCTTCGTTAATAATGGTAACACTACAAAGTAAAATGGAATACTGCACTGATATTTTAAAAACTCTTCTTGCTGAGCTAATTGAAAAATGCATGGAAGGAAAAAGTCATCCGAAGCTACTGTTGAGAAGAACTGAAAGCGTTGCTGAGAAGATGTTAAGTGCATGGTTCACTTTTTTGTTGTATAAATTCTTGAGAGAATGTGCTGGCGAACCGCTCTTTATGTTGTTCCGTGCCATGAAACAACAAGTTGACAAAGGGCCTGTTGATGCTATTACTTCTGAAGCCAGATATTCTCTAAGCGAGGAGAAGCTTATTCGGCAGTCCATTGATTTTAAACCTATGGTAAGTGAAAGTAAAAGGTTTTTTTTTAACTATATGTAACAATGTTGGGTATTTTCTTTCCAGACTGTGTACGTATCAATATCCCAGCAAACCGTCTTCGTTGGAGGCCTGGATCCCAACACCGAGAACGTACCAGTAAAAGTCTTGGACTGCGACACCATTAGCCAAGTAAAAGAGAAAGCTTTGGACACGATTTACCGGGCAACTCCCTACTCTCAGAGACCAAGAAAGGACGACCTGGATCTGGAATGGCGCACTGGAACTTCTGGAAGGCTCATTTTGTATGACGAGGATAGCACTACGAAAACAGAGGGCGAATGGAAGAAGAGGAATACTTTGAATCATTATAGAGTTCCCGATGGAGCCTGTCTTAATTTAGTATCCAAGCAGAGTTCCATTTACAATCTTAGTATTTTCTCAGAGAAGAATGACAAATCTCACAAGTACGTACAATGAAATCTAATCCCACAGAATTGTGTTTAACAGTATTATTTATATTTGATTACAGGTACGAAACTTTAAATTTGAGTAAATTCAGCTCAGCCAGTCCACCATTGTCACGCGCTACGAGTCCCTTGAACCATGACCACGACCAAGGGGTAAAGGTTTGGCACTTGGTGAAGCATCACGACACCGATGCTCAGAAGGAAGGTGAACGAGGCAATAAAATGGTCTCAGAAATCTACCTAACGCGACTCCTTGCAACGAAAGGCACCCTACAAAAATTCGTGGACGACCTCTTCGAAACGATATTCAGCACGGCGCACCGCGGCTCAGCTCTACCACTGGCCATCAAGTACATGTTCGACTTTCTGGACGACCAAGCGCTGCAGCATGGCATCTCGGATCCCGAGGTTGTGCACACATGGAAAAGCAATTCTCTACCGCTCAGGTTCTGGGTAAATCTAATTAAGAACCCAAACTTTGTGTTCGACATTCATAAGTCGAACATTGTGGATTCGTGTCTGTCGGTTGTTGCTCAAACCTTCATGGATTCGTGTTCTACGTCGGATCATAGACTAGGAAAAGACTCGCCCAGTTCAAAATTGCTGTACGCCAAAGATATTCCGTCGTACAAGGAATGGGTCGAGCGGTACTACTCGGACATCAAAATGATGCCGGCGATCTCGGACCAAGATATGAATGCAATGTTAGCAGAAGAATCACGGCTACATACCACAGAGTTTAACACGAACTGCGCATTGCACGAGCTCTACACGTACGCGATGAAGTACAACGAGCAGCTGACGGTAACGCTAGAGGAGGACGAGTTCTCGCAGAAGCAACGGTTGGCCTACAAACTGGAGCAGGTGCACAACATCATGTCAGTAGAGTCGAATCCGTGATGTAGGTCTCTGTCGCGGGGTCACATCGCCGCGTCGGTCGCATCAGCCGCCCCCGACCCGCTGACTGGGCTGCCCTCTGTGCCCTCACTGCCCTCCATGCCGTCAATGCCCTCCGCTCCGCCCGCCTCCCCCCTGTCCTACCCGTCGGCGCCGCAGCACCAGGAGCTCGCCTGTTGATGAACAAATAAACATATCGTTCTGTATAGTCAATCTCCTTCAAGCCAGCAAGTAAGCAAGCAGTGAGCAATGAGAATAGCGTCTAGCGTGCAACAATCAACTCAAACAAAATACAACTACTTTCATATGACATATGACGGCGAGACGAATAACGAATACGATGATGATACAATGGACTAATGAGGCAAAAGTCTGAAACGAATGCACGTGAAATAGTTGTACATAGTGATTGAAGTAAATTGTGCAGTATTGTGCAAGCTATCACTCAAACTACCAACCAACCAACTTCAGCGTCAACAACAAACTACAACAAAACAAAACAAAATAAAATAAAAACAACAAATAGCATCAAGCAGTTCGTGTTGTGCTGACGGTTTCGGTTTCACTCTGATTCTGATTGTGTGTGTATTGGATATTTCAGTGTTGTTTGTTTTCGCAATTAACAGAGATCAGTGTACTCAGTGACTCTGACCACCTGCATTTACCTATCGATGTGGTGGATTTTGATGTTGAAACATTTATAAGTCGATGTCTGGAAGTTTTTAATTCAATTGGAAATATTGCCCTCATTAATATAACTATTGATATCGTACATGTAAAATGCTGTCATTCTTGTAACCAAATATCTCAGTGTTTAAATATTTTGTTACCTGCCGTTTGTCAACTTGAACAGCAAAGCAAACGCAGAACTAGAAGTTGACTTTCGCCGCACAAATACATACAATTAACAGTAACATGTAATTTGCGATAATGCGATATGACAGTTTACGATTCTGAGACCGAATGCATTGATTTGAATTTGATTGATTGATAATATAACATTCCGTGTAATTATAACATAACTCGTGTTATTCCATTTGTGTTGAACGTGATTCGGATACGTCCGGTTGCCTCTCCTTGGTTTGAATCACGTGTGTCGTGCATGTTCAGAATGAGTGTTCTGTTAATGGCAAGTGAAACGTAACTTAACATTAAGCTAAGGAATGATATGAAATTTGAACTTTAAGTGCCTCTGGTAGGATTTTGAGTGCTGTGTTTATAGCTATATTATAACTGATATCATTTCGATCTGTCTATTTGTTCTGTTGTTACATTTATTACATATACCTAAGCATAACGAATACAAATACATAACAAACGAAACGAAACGAAAAGAAATGAATTGAAATGAAATAAAATAAAATAATTAGTTGTACACATAATTCTATCTATTTGTATGTGTTGATCGACTTCTATTTGTATTTGTTAATTGAAACGAGAAAACACCACTTCATATATCTTTGGTTCCGTTCCGGTTTGTAGCTTTTTAACACAGCTGATCTAATTGATCATCATATCAAACATAAACGAAAGCAGAGCGCAGGGCGCAGAGCTTTTCTGTCTCTGCAAAATGCAAAATTGATCATTGGTATTTGTCAACGGCTAAACGGGCATGTGTAAAGTTTAAGTGAAGTAAGTGGAATTATTGTGCAACCAGTATTCCCGGCCTCTGCTCTTATGAATGTCGGAGGCCACATGTTTGGCAATGCTTTTATAATCGTACATATAAATGAATGTTCTTATTACACTTGGTCCTTGTACAGTTTAATATTTTTATAAATTTCGTTTGTTACAATTACAATCGCAAGGATTGTCTTCCACAACCCGTCATGCGAACATACATTGTAGTGTTGTCGGGGTCCGTGGTCGTGCGGTCGTGTTGCTATCGGCTATCGGCTTATCGCGGGACTCGGCACTGCCCACTGCCTGTGACCCATGCACACATCTTGACATTCAGTTACGGTGATGTACAATACAGTACTTTTTGATATTGCACACTTGTCATTGTACTATGCAAGCATTGTGAATGATCTGTCGATTGTCGAATGAAACTTGTAAATGTGAGTTTTATGTGTTTGTGTAAAAAGGCTGTGTACATTTTCCTCTAGTATCAAGCAGGCTCCAGGGTTCACTAAGTGTGATATAGCAGAGCTCTATAATGAACAATAATATTAAATGTCTCCTGACTGAAAGTGTAAGCTTGTGTGTTTGTTTCTGAATCCTTGTTCCTTCTCTCATTTGTTGTCCATACTCCATGATCCATACTTCATTGTCCTACCTGAAATACTTCATATCTGAATCTGACTTTGACTTTGACTTGACTAGGACTACAACTACATGTGTACAATTACAATTTCAATATGCCAACACCAATAATTAATACAATTGTTCAAATTAAAAATGAAATCGAAACGAAACAGCGTCATGTGATGTGATGTGATGTGATTACTTTACTTGCTCATTGATTCATTTCCATTACTTATAAACTATATTCTATAAAACAATTCATTGATTTTAATCACTCATTGTCTATGTTTCATGTATTATTTCTATTTGATATTTGACAATGATTTATGATATTCTACGAAAATATGATTCGTTGTAATTCAGTCATTACATAACACACGTACACACAAGAAATAAAAATGTTTCCAATCGTTAGTTTAATGCAATTGTCTGTAAATTTACGTGGAGATGATCTGTCTGAAGACGCTGCATCAATATTGATATGTATAGTGAATACAGATACAGTGCAGTACGAAAAACTACCCGTCCTCATATTTGCCATTTGATTAACAGCAACAAGCTTTCGGAAATCTTCACCTGAATTTACAGTTGATATTTGTATACCATACATTGACGCTAGGGCAATATTAACTTTAACATTTGTTCTTAATCAGCCCTCATGTATGTACGCCGCAATTCAATGTGTATATAGTAGCAGCATAAGTGTGTTTGCACCATAAACTAATATAATAGTATTATTGTGTGTAACTGATTGCATTTGCAATAACATGATTGGTATGTAATATCTATGTTATAAAAAAAGACTGAATGGATTTATTTAAAATACTAAATAGAAAATATCTCTAAAAAAACAAGCTATATATTTTATTTTTCGCAATAATTACTTTCAATCTAAAGTATTTAGTGGGTGCTCTTAATTCACCTATATTTATTATAGTAAGTATTTATTCAATACATTTCTAATGACAATACGAACACTAGAACATTTATAAGACAATCACCTTCTATCAAAAATATCCTCAAACATTTATAAGACAATCACCTTTCCAAAAAAATCCTTAAACAATTATGACACTACTATAAATAGGTATTACTTTAAAATTGGGGTAAGACAATGATTTTTTCTCGTAGAGCTGGAATAAGATATTTGTTCACTACCCTAGAGTTGCGGTAACACTATCGATTTAAAGAAGCACTGCAGAAACACAGCGAAGTGACGACATCTGTGATTTCATTTATTTCACCCCTATTAAACTCTCAGCTATAAAATTTTGTACACATATAAACAATTTCATGAACTTCAATAGGTAATGAACCAAATAGTGAAATTTTAGTTAAATGAGGCGTTATGGACACATTCATACGTAGCAATATTTTGTGATAAATTCACCTTTATTTAATTCTCAGCTGTTAACAATTACGTTATAGACATACTTATACCTAGCAATAGATCCCGATAAAATTATCCCTATTTCCATGTTGTAAATTTAATCATATTTGAAGTTACTAGTTTTCATTTAAATTGAATGTTTACATTCTTATTTTTTAATACTGATAAAATTCATAAACACTTAATTAAAAAAAAAACCATTTTTCAATTAATGTTATTAAATATATGTCATTTTCAATAAATATTATTTTTTATACATAAAATGCACTCATTTTGATGTGCACTGGTTTGCTCGGAAGAAATACGTAATATGCACGCGCTGTTGTCTAGTTCGAGTGTGACAGCAGAGATAACAGAAGTGACAGCTAGGTTGGTTGCTACAAAATGAGTGTTTTTAAGTAAAAATATCAATAAATATTATTAAAACATAGTGACTTTCGTAAGTATAGATGTTATTCTGACGATTTAAAAGCAGTCTCATGTCACCCTCGAAAACGACTGAAATTCACAAAAAAAAAATCAAAATTTAATTAAGGGGTAAGGCCACTCTAGAATTTTTTAAAAATGCATATTTTTGTTATTTGCTTAAATTATAGTTTAAACACTTAGGAATAAGGGACAATTAATTTAAATGCCGCGCGGAAGTATTTCAGAGGAAAAAAGCATATATCTATTAGTACTAGTATTTATATATATATATATATATAACGCGTTTTTCTCGAAATCATATTTTCAAAATCGGGCGAAAAGAAATCTGAAATACTAACTGATGGATCATGCTGAATCTTTTTATTTCTTATTCTAGATATAGAATACTAAAAAACTACGAGGGCTTTTTTTTTAAGTGCTTCATTCGTTTTTTATGGTCGTTTTTATACAGAAATTTAGTCCCGAATAATGAAGTTTTTTTTCAAACGTGCGCCATTTTGTTAAAAATCAAAATTTTCAAAATCCAGCCCGTAGTTTTTTAGAGTATACATCAGAGATTAAGAAAACATATCCCTGTTTGATCCAGGTCTATTGCTGTTCCCGGAATGTTTTCTCCCGATTTGCCCTACGCGCCGAGAGGAGTCGCCATTTTTTTTAATTTCTGACAATTTTAAATATTTTCTTTAAAAAACATTTTTAAATAAAGTTTAAAGAGCACTAAATAAAGATCCAAAAACAGTTCTTAAGCAGCACGTTTAGATTTCGTTAAAAAAAATCTTGAAAATGACCCTTTTTTTCCTTGTCTAGAGTGGCCTTACCCCTTAATTAAATTGTGTGAACGATGACGTCATTTTTCAAAGTAGTCACAATCAATTTACACGATGTACAAGAGCAATCATATTTTGAACAGCACATCAAGCCATCTTGGATTTATTTTTGTCATCTTTAAACTATCATTTTATTTGTGAAATATTGATGTGTGGAAAAGGATATTAGAAATTAAATAATATAATTTATTTTCAATTCATTTATTGGCATTTTAATAGTGTACAAGACAAACATTTATATTACAAGTACAATTTAATACAATACATAGTAAATATTATTTTATTTTTGGGGGGGATCTTCTAGTTGATGTGACTGACAGCTGATGTCGGCTCCGGAGGACGGTGCTGGATCTGAGGGACTCTGCTGGGCTGCAGAGACGATTCCAAGGCGGCGGACGCTCTATGTTATTAGGGAGATAATGTATTCTATCAATAACTTAATCATTATTGACAACCTTTGACCGACTTATAAACAACAAATTAATTTAATTCCAAAATTATAATTCAGTGAAATTAATCTAATATTTGTTGATGATAATTGGCCTGCAAGATTTATATTTGCAACATTTGAAGCGATAGCATTAACAGTTTTTGACAGTTTGGCAAAACAAAATATTATGTTTCGACAGCATGTCGTACATTGTTAGATATGTCATAAAACCAGTAAATATAAATAAAATATAAACAAATCTAACATATATTAATGCTAAATGAACTACAGTATACTTATTTGTAACATTTGAAGCGATAGCACTAATAGTTATTGAGATTTTGACAAAACAAAATATTCTATTTTGACAGCATGTCGTACAATTTTAAATATGTCATAAAACCAATAAATATAAATAAGATATAAACAAATATAACATATACTAAAGCTAAATGATCTACAGTACACTTATTTGTAACATTTGAAGCGATAGCATTAATAGTTATTGAGATTTTGACAAAACAAAATATTCTATTTTGACAGCATGTCGTACAATTTTGAATATGTCATAAAACCAATAAATATAAATAAAATATAAACAAATCTAACATATACTAATGCTAAATGATCTACAGTATACTTATTTGTAACATTTGAAGCGATAGCATTAATAGTTATTGAGACTTTGACAAAACAAAATATTCTATTTTGACAGCATGTCGTACAATTTTAAATATGTCATAAAACCAATAAATATAAATAAGATATAAACAAATATAACATATACTAATGCTAAATGATCTACAGTATACTTATTTGTAACATTTGAAGCGATAGCATTAATAGTTATTGAGATTTTGACAAAACAAAATATTCTATTTTGACAGCATGTCGTACAATTTTAAATATGTCATAAAACCAATAAATATAAATAAGATATAAACAAATATAACATATACTAATGCTAAATGATCTACAGTATACTTATTTGTAACATTTGAAGCGATAGCATTAATAGTTATTGAGACTTTGACAAAACAAAATATTCTATTTTGACAGCATGTCGTACATTTTTTTATATGTAATAAAACCAATAAATATAAATAAAATATATACAAATCTAACAAATACTAATGCTAAATGACCTACAGTATGCTTATTTGTAACATTTGGGGTAGGTGGCTCAGTGGTATCGAGTCGGCCTGTGGATCTTGAGAACCCTGGTTCAATCTCCACAGCCGACAAACAATTTTCACCAATTTAAAAAATCTACCCCTGTGGCTCCCCCTCCACTAATATCTTTGGGGGCCGTGATTTGACGGCTGGTAACCGCACTTCACGCGAAAAAATATATCACTTACCGAGATCTGCGTAGGCAGAGTGCCACTCCCAGTAATGGTAAAAGGCGTGATGATATATTTATTTTTTTATTTATTTATTTGAAGCGACCAGTTTTTGAGATTTTAACAAAACAAAATATTTTATTTTGACAGTATATATTTTTAAATATGTCATAAAACCAATAAATATTAATAAAATTCAAATAAATCTATCATATGCTAATGATAAATGATCTGCATGATCAATATTTGCAACATATGCAAAATAATATTTCCTATATTTCGTATATTCTGACAGTCGAGCAATACTGTCGGACATACGCAATGATGACTATTTATCTGTATTTGTTTTATCTTTGAATATTACTAAAATATTTAAAAAAATATTAATAACTGTGACATTTTCTAATATTGGATGTAACTTAGGGCCCCTATATACTACATTTAAATCTATAGCACAAATAGTTTTTGAGAAACTTTACATATGTCAATAAACCAATAAATATTAATAAAATATCGATCAATCTAATATTTTCTAATCCACAATGAGTTGCAGGATCCATATTTCTAACATTTGAAGTGACAGGAAATATAGTTTTTGTAATATTAGAAAAATAATATACTCCAGTTTGACAGCTTGCCCTGCATTTGTGTACATCATTTAAACAATAAATATTAATTAAATATAAGTAAAACTAACATTTTAAATTACTAAATGTGCTATAGTGATCATATTTCACTGCTGAAATAAACCTGAAACTCATGTTGTTCCAATATCTGCAAGAGACTTCAATGTTTGAAAATACGATAATCTTCATTTCAAAATATGTCTTCTATGTAATTCTATATTTTGCTAGAGATATTTCCAAATGTATAGCTTGTAATATTCTTCAATGCATTCTAAAAATTAAAACAGAAATCATCGAACAAAATGCACAAACAATAATAGCTTTGAAATTTATAAATATTTCCTTCCTTGCTTTAATCTTCCATAAAAAATATATATATGTACACCTTGGGAGAAAATGCTATTTTTCCCTCGGGCTACAAATTACTCCTCATGAAAAATTATACATTTCTCTCCCTAACTGTATAATATACTATTTTCACCCTAACAAAATTATATTTTGATAAGTATATAAATACTAAACGATCTTTAAATATATAATTTTTAATATCCAAGAATAGTAAATAAGTTTACCGGAAAATTTAATGGTAATATTTGGTGTTTAAATTGACAAACAGATTAGAAAACATTTTTAAAATTTTGATAAGAAATTTTGGTGCTCGGTTAAATACAACCCATTTAAAAATAACAATTTTCTTACATTAATAACTAATTGTCGATCTCGACTGACATTGTTACAAGAGAAGATGATAACAGCTTCGCAATGATGCTGCTCTAAGATGATGTTCCGGGGACGTTGTCCAGAATGGTAGCAGCTATGAATACCAATTGTTCCAAGATGATGCAGAGATCGCAGGAGATGCCTGCAGATCCCGTGATGTCCCTATCAACAAAAATATATCGATCATAAATTGTTTAGAGAAAAATACTTAAAATAAAAGTGATTCAAATATATTTATATCTATCATTTACTTGAAATATATTTATATAAAATAATTTCGGAGCGTTTAACAATTAAAAATCTAGTTAATCATCCGTAATTTGTTTTTTATACTAACTGTCACTGTCAATGTCAAGTATTGTGTTACAGATGATAACGATTCATCATTATATTTTTAAAGTGAATCGTTATTACAAATAATAAATATGTTTTAAAGATAATTATTATACATAGATCACGATATATCTTATTAAACACATTCACTCATTAGATAGTTGGCTCAGTGGTATCAAGTTGGTCTCTGGATCTTGAAGACCCGGGTTTGATCCCCACAGCCGACAAACAATTTTCACCAAATTAAATCTACCCCTGTGGCTCCACTAACATCTTTGGGGGCCGTGATTTGACGGTTGGTAACCGCACTTCACGCAAAGAAATATATCACTTACCGAGATTTACTACGACAGAGTGCCACACCCAGTAATGGGTAAAATGAGCCATCCTGGCAGTCATCTCTGCCGCTTTCCTGGTGTACTAAATTCTCCATAGAGCTACGAATTGAGTCGCAAGAAGTATCAGTTGTTGCTGGTATGTTCTAGGTGTACTGACGGGGGCTTCGCCTCTTAGCAGCGGAGAAATCTCAGAGTCTATGAGGAGTCTTTCTCACCGGACAGCTCAGTGTGTTTGTGAGATTGTTATAATGATTATAAACAACATAAAAACATGTGAGAAAGAAGATCTCTAAGGTGATGTTCTTTCAACTATTTAATTTTACGTAATTCAAGACAGATACAAGTTAGATGTTTGTACAGATATTCTAACTAAAAAACGTTTCGACAAAATGAAATAAATTAATTTTGTATATATATATATATATAATTATGTATAACTGAAACAAAACTGTAAGTAAAATTTTATATTTTTAAGTCATAATATCAAATAAAATTGTGTTATTTAATTTTATTTTTTATTGTTTTCAAATATATTATAGATATATTTAAATAACAAGAACTTTGTTCTAGGTGAAGAAGTGAGTTATACCATACTGATGAGCTCTAATAAGAGCGAAACGCGTCTATGGTTACTAACTGAACTGTGCTGGCCAGCCTCTGACGATGCCCTCATAAGGTGACTTGGAGGCTGAATTTTGTGAAACATAGCCAAGTGTTTACTTTAAATTTTTATTAGATATATTTAATATAATTTGAAATGAAATGTTTTTTTGAAAATGTTCATGTTTGTATAATTTTCCACTATTTTATATAGAATTTACCAGGTTTCCTGTGATTGGTCAAATCTACATTTTTTTGTTAAAATCACAAGAAGTTTGGTTGCCAAGAAGCCTATAACCTACCATACTATATTTTTCTAATATTTGAAATCATTTTTACGTACTGCCAAACTACTAATGTGTCAAATATCAGAAAAATACCGTGTATTTCTCTGTATAATACAGCGCAGATATACGTAGAAAAGACCCCGCAATTTATTCTTAAACCGGGCCGCACAATCATTTTAAAGTAGCCTTCGGTCAAGTCCGCCTGTAATTTGTCATTGTAGATGGTAAGTTTAGTTTTAACTGTGATTATTACCAGAAAGCCGATTGAATAACATGGCTTTCTGAGCAACAATCAAAATCACAACTTGAACTATTAATGCGAAGCAGGTCAGGAAATCTGCAAATAAAAGCTGGAATTATTTATAAATGTAATAAACTCTAAATAGTGCAAGTAAAACTATGAGTGTCGATGAATATTACAAGCAAAAGCTTTCAAAAGTTGGATGAATTTGCATAAAGTTGAATCAGACAGGCAAATGTATATTTAACAAGCGCGCTCGGAAGCTCGGGCACCGGTAGCATCGAATGACACGTCAAAAGTC
Organism: Pterostichus niger; assembly: GCA_947425015.1. Lineage (NCBI taxonomy): Eukaryota > Metazoa > Arthropoda > Insecta > Coleoptera > Carabidae > Pterostichus > Pterostichus niger. The sequence continues at coordinate 15,386,273 of OX380347.1, forward strand.
AAGCTTCGCCAGGGCGAAGATAGAGCACGACCAGTACTAATTCAGGTACAACGTTCGCTCGTTTCATTAAATATGCATCGGGCATCGGCTGACATGCAAACGGCTTCGCCACCGCTGTCAGCGCCCATATCCACCTGTTTAAAAATATATTGCGAGTAATGGCAATGCCAATCACAGGTTAACAGATGCATGGATTTATAATGGATACATGATTTGTGCATTTGCCTGTCTGGTGACAGCCATCTCGGCACTTGTGTGAGTGTCATCGGGCGCAACGACGCAGACTTCTGCCATGTTATTTTGATAAATGCGGTTTTAACGATCCGGACACACGCTTCCTTATTCACTCACGCGGTTAGCTAATCTACTGCACTATTTTCGAATCGTATATTTCTTGATGGGGTAGGTGGCTCAGTGGTATCGCGTCGGCCTGTGGATCTTGAGAACCCTGGTTCGATCCCCACAGCCGACAAACAATTTTCACCAATTTAAAAAATCTACCCCTGTGGCTCCTCCACCACTAATATCTTTGGAGGACGTGATTTGACGGCTGGTAACCGCACTTCACGCGAAAAAATATATCACTTACCGAGATCTGCTTAGGCAGAGTGCCACACCCAGTGATGGGTAAAAGGCGTGATGATATATTTATTTTATTTATTTATTTTATATTTCTTGCTATCAAACTTTTTCGATTTTTTTTACAGCAAAATTATAGAAACTTTCCTTTCCCGTATCTTATATTTGAACCATTTTTACTTCATTGTACGAAGTAAAGAAAGTATTGTAATCGCGAAAATTTTCGGTTCTCAGATTTCAACGGAAATAGATATTTTGGCCCTCCCTGAATCCATTTTGACTAATTTCGTCGTGCCATCTGTACGTACGTACGTACGTATCTCGCATAACTCAAAAACGGTAAGCCGTAAAAAATTGAAACTTTATATTTAGGACTGTTATAATATCTAGTTGTGCACCTCCCTTTTTGGTCATTATACAACTACCGGAAGTGGCCTATAATAGATTTTCATGAAAAACTATATTCAAATATAATTTAAAACTTTCCAAATTTGGTATATAAGACTACTATAACAATGGTAATAACATAATAGATTTTGGTTAAAATAGACTAACCGGAAGTGGCACATTACATGAAGCTGCTAACAGTTTTTCTTGAAAAAAATTGTATTATTTTAATTTTACAAATAAATTCTGCAAATAAAAGTTTTAGAGAATTAAATTCTGCGTCTAGCACATGAATAATTTTTAAATTAGCTTTTTGCATAAACGAGATATCTAAGTTTAAATATTATATAGTTTTTGATTTAAAAAAAAATTAAGTTTACTATGGATTAGAACAAAAAATAAAAGATTTAATGTCAAATATGAGCAATTAAAAAAATATCTATAGTTTAATACGCGTACAAGGAAGTCACGTGGTGTCCACATCAGATTTTTTTTTCAAAAATCATTTTATAAACATGTAACTTTAGAATATATAAGATGTTAAATATTCAAATATGTTTTTCGCAGGCACTCGTTTATCAATTATTTTAAAGAAAGCTAATTTTCTACCACTTTAGAAACATTGTCAGTGGCAAATATCAATATTTGCAAAATGCATCAAAATAATATTTAAAAAAAATATAATTTCATTCGGATAATGACAATGAATTACTTTTGCAATTGCAATTTCGAATTAGCTTTATAAAACAATGAAAAATAAGGGAATATGTATACTGTGTGTAAAGAATTAGTGTTTAATTAGGGCTTAAAATTAACTGGAAGACTCTACATGATCGACCAAAAAGAATTTTTTATATGAACTACACATTTTTAGTGCCACTAGTTACAATAGCAACATAAAACTTTTTAAAAATTAATAATAATAGAATAAATATTATTAAAACGTTATATGTCATCCAACACTTGGTGAAACAAGGTTTAATAAAAAATATAAAATAAACATGACCTGTTCCACAGAACTTCTCATGTCATCTTACCTGTTTGTTAGAGATCTTATTCTCTGCTGGCACAGTTCTTCGTCACCAGCTTCTTCACATGAACTTTGTTCTAGGTGAAGAAGTGAGTTATACCATACTGATGAACTCTAATAAGAGCGAAACGCGTCTATGGTTACTAACTGTGCTGGCCAGCCTCTGACGATGCCCTCATAAGGTGACTTGGAGGCTGAATTTTATGAAACATAGCCAAGTGTTTATTTTATATTTTTTATTTTTATAATTTTTTATATTAAAAAGTTGCAGTTATATTATTAGTATGTTAAATTGAAACCAGTGACACTAAAATGTGTACTTCATATGAAATACAAATTTATTTATTTATTTATGCTATTTTGTACAACAGGAATTAATCAGAATTAACCAAGTAACAGTCTGGTTTAGTTAGAGTGGGGTTCGAACTCAGGATCTCCGAATTCGAATACTGTAACGCTTCGCACACCACCATACTGCCAGACAAATTTACTGTTTATTTATTTTTCCTGAATTATTGAAACACCCGTATATATTTTGTACTTTTCTATTTTGGTAATATAACGACATGGGAACTGTCAAATTTTAGCAAACAAATCACACACATTAACATTTTTACCACTTCATTCGAATTAATTATTCCTTTCATTCAAGCTCGTCTTATCTTTCGTTCACGCAACAAACCTTCAATCATATTCAACTTTCTCAATTCTCAATTTCATCAATCTTTCATTTGGCATACATTCCACACAACAATATTAATCTTATTGCAATAAATTAGAACTTTTCGTTTGGAATGGACAAGAAAGTTATTCTTCACATTTGACGGGATAATATGTAATATGATAAGCAAGTATCAGATTTGATTATTAAATGTCAGAAGATAACGGATCGAAAAATAATAGTATATTATACAACGACGCTATAATGGATGCTCTTATTCCCGAGGATGAAGTTTGCAACCCGAGCGAGCGGAGCGAGCAAGGGTTGTAATCATCCGAGGTAATAATAGCCATTATAGCGAGTTGTATGCTATACGTTATATACGACTAATTTAATAAAAATTGGTCAATTTTTATATGATTTATTATCTATTAATTTTACATCTATTTACTTAATAAATTTACGTCTAATTAAAATGAGTAAATGGAGTAAAAAGACCATAATGAAGATGATTTGTATTTTTCACCTAATTCAGTAAAATATGCCAACAATACATTTTCTGAATACGAATTTGTCTTCATTCCATTCCATAAAACTTTGGTATGCTTTGCCATAGAGTTTTTTAGACTTTTGCGGTAATAAACGATATGTAGTAGTATCAGCGATTTTCTTTATTTCTGGTGGTTTAGAAGATATACTGTCTTCTGTAATACTGTCCATTTTTTCAATTACAGTTAAACACAATAATTTAACAAAATTTGCAAGACCGTTTTTGACAACTTCTCAACGATGATTTCGTTTTGTGTGTTTCCGATTCGTTAACAACAGGGAACTTAGCAACGATCATGTTTAATTTAAATATGAGTCGCTATGGCAACACTGTACCGATGGCACAAAAAAACAATGATCCCTGTTTTAAGCATTTTGATTGGTTCACGAGCGGGAATAATGACCATTATTCCCGACTCATTATTCCCGGCAGGATTAATATATAGCATTATATAGCAAAAAAACATATATAATGATAATATTATTAGTTAGTCGTATATAAAAGTAATTTTGTATTTACTTCATGTGCGCTTCAACAAGTCTATAACCCAAAAAAGTGTGATCATTACTCCAGCAGTTTACCCATTTCTAAATGTGGCACTCTGTCGAAGCAATTCCAGTAAATGATATATTTTTGCACGTGAATTTATACTAATTCAATTTTTATTATTGTTACTTAATCCCAATTAAAATACAGAGTCTGAACTCGCGAACTATAGTATGGTAGTTCATAAATTTGTAGCTTAAGTGGAATTCAAGCATCACCATATTCATCATCAATCATCAAAAGATGTTTGATTGAAAAATCCTAAAAAACAATTTTATTGGGACGATGAATGAATAATTGTTTTCAACAAACAAAATTAAAATATTATATTCTTAACTACGATATGACAAATTGTATGAAACATTGCAAAAGAAACAAAATATTTTTGTCCACTGACATGAGAAATTAGATGAGAGATTTACAGCAAAAGATCTCGGTCCTTGCCGGAATTTCTCGGAAACAAAATCCCGGAAAATTAGCAGCTTTTTATAATCTCGTTTCCCGGAAATCACATTTTAAAATCCGGACGAGACTGATAAATACAATAGGAATTCTTAGAAACAAAATATTAACAATAAGATTGCTAAAAATAAATGTTCGCATTCAATGCTAATCATAAATTCTGTGTTATTTAATACTTATTTTAAAAATCAACAAGACGTATGAATATTTATTTTTCTAGATAATAAAATTGTTTAGTTCCTGGGATTGAAAAACTCTTCAGGAACAGTACCTTACTTTTACTAGCCATGTATACAAAAATAATAATTAATTTTAATTTATTACTGCCCTAACAGTTTGAACGGTTCGTAGATTTTGATCTTTGCAAGACACCAAAAATTATAATTCACGCGTCAAGATAAAAATTATTTAGTTGCAGTTTTGTAAAACGTGATTATCCAATGAAAAAATAATCTAATTTCTGAAACTAAGCATTTCATTTTTTCAGAAACGAGACTTGTATTCATGTACCATTTATACACTAATAATTCTAACAATATTTCAAATTTGAAAATTTACTCTTTCATATTAAACTATTGAATTTCTCAACCTATGTATGGTTTATAATTCTTATTTTATTTACTTTTAATTGGAATGTTTCAAACATTTTGTATTATTGCAAAAGTTATGCCAAATGCTCTTTGAAAAAAGTATTCCTATTGGCGAATAACATTTAGTTATATATTTACCTTTACAATTTCAATGCGATTTAAAACTTATCGCATATCGTATATAATCATAAATATCTTTCTTCTACTACCGTTATTAAAATATCATTTAACGTACTGGTTTCCAGGGCACTAAATAACATCAAAGGCATGTTGACAAGCCGTAGCTTCGAACATTTTAGTTACTTCAGATATTAAGCACGGAGTGAAGTTAGTTTCAGGCATCTATCATTGTAACTTTTTAAATCATTCATAAAACTATACAGATTTTTGTTAGCCTAATTTGCGATCGTTGAAAAAGTATAATATGTGACTCGTTTTATCAACTCTTTAGATATTCGTTTTTTTATACATTCGCTACTAATGCCTATGGCACACTGGTCGATGAGCGTCGATGAGAATCGATGAGCTCTTCGATGAAACAACAGAACGCACTCTTCATTGACAAACAATAAAAGCTTCTAAAGTTGAGAAAGAAAAACTAAATTTCAAAAATATGCTGACGTGAAATGAGACACAAAAGATACGAGTGAAATGAGATACATTCGTTTCATCGATGAGCTCTTCGATGGAAATAGAGGAGCCTCTAATTTTCGTCGATGACGGCTGCGTTCTGTTGTTTCATCGAAGAGCTTATCGATGCTCATCGACGTTCATCGACCAGTGTGCCATAGGTATAAGAGACGTTTACAAAATATATTATTTTGTTGTCCAAAATCCCTAAATTATTTTATTTGAATCTTTTTCTCTAAAATTATTTAGAATCGACAACTGAAAATACCCGAAGTCAGATCTATTAAATAAAACTGCGTTTACAATTCATGAAGTCTTTAACTCGTTTTTAATTTGACAAAAGTTGTACAGGGTGTTTCAATATATCAGAAACAAAATTAAATGAGAGATATTACATGATATACCTACTGATCTTGGATCAAAAAGAATTTCACAAAATTACTTGCAGTTTAGCTAAAGTGCCACTGGTTTAAGAGTTATTTCTAATATATAAATCATTAACTTTTGTAGTGTTTACAATTGTAATTAAATTACTAATATGTTAGAAATAACTCTGAAATCGGTGGCAATAAAAATGTGTATTTCATGTGAGGTGCAAATAATTTTGTGTGTTTTTTTTATCCGAGAGTATATGCTATTTAATGTTGAACTTGAAGTATTGACACACGCTCGCTGTATAGACAATTAATAGAATTAATAGCTAACCCTGGTTCTTTCCCGTTATGCCTAAATACTAGTGAATACATTTGCTCTACCATTAAGTTATTTAAGTAGTGCAATGGTGCAGAAACAAACAGCAATCTTAAGTGCAAGTGGTGCAAAGTGCAAGTGCAGTATACCTCTGATGAAGGCGAACTCGTAGTCTATCAGAACCGCCTAATTCCGGATTTCGTTGTCGACTGGCTGACTGGCAAGTGTGGCTCTACCGACGTGAGGTTCAAACCCCTGAGCAGACGCACCACCGGCCACGGGAACGCCAATCGTCGGCCGTGCCAGCTGTCCGGTCCACCCCTAACACAAGCCACGCCCATTGATGCACTGTAAAATGGACGGCAATGTCAAGCTTCTACGACGACGAACCGACCGACGACACCGTGTCGGTTTTCATTTAACTGCATTAATATTACCGACTATTTCCTTCAATTATGCATTTTGGCTATTTCAATATTTTATTATTCTATAGAGGTACATTATATCCTGATCGCTATTCTATGTTCATTTTCAGAATTATTCATAGAGTTTTATTGTTTTATTATTTATTCGATTTATATCCACAATTTTGACAAGTTTAATTAAATTAATTTCATTTTGTTATTATGGAAATTCTAAATATAACTGCATTATATAATTTTAAATTCACATTAATTCACTCAATTTCGATTCCCACAGACGAAAAACAATTTTCACCACGAAAAAACTAACCCTGTGACTCCCCCTCCACTAACATCTTTAACTGCTAGTAACCGCGCTTCACGTGAAGAAATATATCACTTAACGAGATCTGCTACGGGCAAGTGCCACACTCAGTAATGGATGAAAAGCGTGATGATATATTTATTTATATTAATTTGTGTTACACCTATTCAACCTATACGTTAAAAAATGTCAAATATGTGGAACGCCATTTTGTTTCCTCAACCGCAACCGTTATATATCACGCTTTTTACCCATACCATAGTAGGATCTCGGTAAGTCTTCGAGTATTTATGCGCGTGAAATGCGACTACCGGTCGTCAAGTCACGACCCCCAAAAATGTGAATGGCAGGAAGCCACATCGGCAAATGGTTCTTATATTCCACAGTCCGATTTGATACCACTGAGCCACCTATCCCAATTTATTATTAATTAATTATACTTCTGTTAAATATAAAAATATGTATACATCAACGTCTAGCCGTTAAACTCGGAATTTACATTTTCACAGTTTTAAGCAAAACTATGATATTTTCAAACTAATACATAATTTTTATTAGTCTACATAATTACTTATGAACCTAATTTCAATTAAAATACAGAGGACCTACAGCTTACAGTAAACTCTGAACCATTTGTAATAAGTCAGCAAGGTTTCAACTTTCTAACGTTAGTTTGTGAAGCGAGCGTGCAACAAGCCAGTAGTACCAAAACTGCTAGTTATATTACTAAGTAAGGCATTTATTTAGATTTTGATCTCATTTGAAATATGTAACAAAATCAGAAATGTAATTATTACAAAAATATAAAAATTTGAAATTTGCATACTAGAGCAAACTCTGGACTAGTTTTAAACGCTTGTTTGTTAAGCGAGCGTGCTACCACTAAATACATAACTGCGAGATATATTCACTAATACGTTAATTTTATTCTATATATATATATATATATATAACTATTATTGTAACGCCGTGAGCGAACTTTAAACTTCGAATGCTCGCTTGTAAAGCGAGCGTGCAACCACTAAAACTACAACTGGCACTGTATTAATAAAGTAAAGGTTTCATTTAATTTTTTATTTATCTAACTATTTTAATTTTGAAAATCGCTAATATAAGTGAATATTTACACTAACTTAACCTTGAAGGACGCGTACTTCGAATGCTTGTTTGTAAAGGGAGCGTGCAACCACTAAAACCACAACTGGTGACTATATTAACTAAGTAATAAGTTAATTTCGTTGTTGAATCATATTTTGTATCTACAACTATATTAATTTTGAAAATTCGCAAATATCAGTAGGTACATATTAAAGCTAGCATAATCCTTGAAGGACGCGCACTTCGACTGCGCTTGCTTGTGAAGAGAACGTGCAACCATTTAAACTACAACTTCTTTAATTAGATAATACTGTAATTTTTAAATATGTTTAGTATCCTAAAATACTGTAATAACAAATAACTAATTTCTAAAATGAATAAAAAAAAGTACCTTAATATTTGAATAATGTTAACTCTTTGGTAATCCATAATCAGTAAAGCACCTCCCATATTCACAGGTAATGAACACACTGGTAAATATGAAGTAACGAAGAACTCGAAGATGTCGAAAAAATATAAGAATCATGCGCCAAAAGCAGAAAACGTAGATGATCGTTCCTCGTTTGCTTGCGACGCGACACTGTTTGTAACGAGAACTAGACGATGGTACATTGTGCGCGGAGAGCAGATGCTGTGCTGTGCCCCTTTTCAAAGGGGTTCCGTGTCGATTCATTGTTGATTTATAAAAAAGAAGTGATTTTGTTCTCCGGTGTTACCCCTCACATATGTAGGGTTATACGTTAGCGGGATATACCACATACGATACACGCCAACGGAGCTTCTAAGCTTCGTGCTTTACGGATTAGTGGGAAAAAAAGCACAACAATGCTTTTTACTTTTTATAGAAATAACAATTTTTCACATTTTTATACCATGTTTTACAAATTTTTACATCATTTATATCTTTTATTCATTCAAGTAATCTATTATTTACCACTTTTAAATTTAACTATTTTTAACATTTAAATCAAAATTATAATAATAATAATAATAATAATTTATTTCCAAAAGACCAAAAAAACATTGGCATATGGTATGTCAAATTACAAAAAAATACAGTAAATTCAATAAAATAATGTTACAAGATGATATAATATAAAATTACAAAATAGATGAGTCCTGTATATATTCTTCTACCGAGTAATAACATTTATTAATAAATAGATTTTTTAATCGTCTCTTGAAATTATTAAACGAGTTTACATTTTTTATTTCTGATGGTAAAAAAATGTATAATCTTATTCCTATTACAAAGGGATTTTTTAGGGTTAGCGATAATTTATATTTAGGCATTACAAAGTTATCCTTTCGTCTAGTATTGTATTCATGATTGTCTTCATGTTTCTGTATTTGGTGTTGCTTGTGCCGTATCAGTAAAATAACATTGAATAAATATAAAGATGGCAGCGACATAATTTTCTCTTTGATCAAGAAATCTATAAAAAATACCCTATCTAACATATGTCGATGTAGTCGTTATTACTAAATTATTTTTATATAAATGTGACAAAAATTAAGCTCTTCCTATCTTCAATATTAGGAGCATCATTTAACAGTGGAAAACATAATTATACCGCGTATCTACTTCTTTATGTTAAATAGGATATACAATATTAAAATTTAAATATGAATTTTTTTCGATTTGGGAACCTGTATTTGATTCCCATAGTTGCCAAACAACTTACACCACATTACTGTGGCTCCCCTCCACTAACATCTTTAGGGACCGTGAATTAACGGCTGGTAACCGCACTTCCCGCGAAGAAATATATCACTTATTGAGGTCTATTACAGCATAGTGCCACACCCAGTAATGGATGAAAAGCGTGATGATATATTTATATATAGGTGGCTAAGTGGTATCGAGTCGGCCTGTGGTTCTTGAGAACCTTGGTTCGATCCCCACAGCCGACAAACAATTTTCACCAATTTAAAAAAATCTACCCCTGTTGCTCCTTCTCCACTAATATCTTTGGAGGCCGTGATTTGACGGCTGGTAACCCCACTTCACACGAAAAAATATATCACTTACCGAGATCTGCTTAGGCAGAGTGCCACACCCAGTGATGGGTAAAAGGCGTGATGATATATTTATATTTATTTATTTATATATTTATATATTTAATTGTAAATCTTTTAAAAAGTACCAATTTTTTTACCAAATACCTATCCATTTATAAATTGCCGTGAAAAATAAAAACTTTTTTTTGACAAATCTACCATTATATTGATTATATTTCTCATAACAATCTGTAAGTAAATTTAAATTGTCAGTTTTATTTTGTGTCTATTTTTAAAAAGACGCATATTTTGCACTAATTTTTTATACAGATTTAATATTTTTTATATTCATTCTAAAATTTATAGAACACAAAATATTGATATCCACCATTATTTTAAATATTTTAGTATAAATCAAGAAAGCGAAAATCGCTAAATCAATAAAAAAATCTGGTTCATCTTTAACAGGATTCTTTATATAGAGTGTTTCTTAACTTCTGCATAAAATTTAAACAGCAAAAATAAGTGCAGTTTACTCGAAGAAAAAATTTTTGCTACCGGTATACTCGTTATTTCTAATGGTATTAATAATTAAATTATAGTATTAAACATTACAAATATATTGGTATCTCGTGTTGTATAATGAATAACCTAACTATTTATAATGACTATAATAAAAATTTAATTATTAATATTATTAAAAATAATGAGCATGCCAGTGACAACAAAAAGTCTGTTAATTTTAGGATAAAAGTGTAAATAAAAATATGTTCAGAATGAAAAACTGCGTCTAATGACTTCAAAATTATAGATAATTTACTTATTTTTCACGGCATAAATGATCTGTATTGTTATGTCACTAAATTATAAAAGACTAATTCATAATTTTAAATATTTTTTTATTCCCACTGGCGGCTAAACAATATTCGAATTCTCGGCGAACAGCATCTAATTGTGTAACTGTAATATTATTTTATTCTTCTATTATAGCATTTTGTACCTCTCTATATATATATATTTCTTTTTAAATAAAGAACAAAAGTAGAATTCGGTATTTCTTCTTTACAGTTCGGATTACTGATGGCCTGATGGGTAAATATTATTTAAAGATCGGATTACCGAGCCTTAAGTACCTATTAGATGTAGGTTACCAACATCTACTATGAAATGAACAGGTACCTACCTAATAAAAATGACATTTTTTGTGGGAATCAACATTTTCAAAAAGTAATAAACATTAGAATTCCGATTAGGAAAAACGCAGATACAATTCGCTAATGTGCAGTTGGCTGTACAGAATGTAGGGCAAGGGGTCGGGTACGGGTTAGGTTAGGGGTGAACTGCAGCTCACATAGGGTCCGTTACAGATTGCATTATGTTACCCCATTGAAACTGCATCCCCAATGTCCCATTCGATTCGGGTCTTTTTTACACCGTACTTAAAACAAGTCATCGCGAAGCGCAAGCTTGCTCTCGCTTCGCGTTGTCGCAACCAGGTGTGAGTATGTTTCACCCCGTTGCTTGGTTGTAACCAGCAGCAGCTGCTCTTCATGTTGTCAAAATGCTTGCAACTCGACTCTCCCGGTGATATGATCATTTCATCTACAAGAAATTATACTTTGTTCGTATTCCGTTAACCAGGACCAAGCTGCAACTGATGGAAATAGGTCGATTTAGAATTGACTTTTTCGCATATTTTTTCAATTTCAAACTGTATAAAAGTTTACTGTGTTGCAGAAGACCATAAAAATGTAACGAAGCAACCGCTACTCTTTAAATTTGTTTGCAAAAAGTAGCAAAGCTACAGCCAAAAACTACTATTAAAGCAACTTTTTTAAACTTGTTTTTTCCAATGAAAATGTTAGAGCTTGCAATCTACAAACATCTTTAGGAGCCGCGATTTAACGGCTGGTAAACCGCACTTCAAGCGTAAAAGTATATCACTTATCGAAATGTGCTACGGCAGAGTGCCACGCCCAGTAATGGATAAAAGGAGTGATGATATATTTTTTATATTATGCGTTATTTGTCATCAAATGATTATGTGTATTAATAAAATATACAGTCACTGGGCAGTTGCCCTGTTTATTCATGTACAAAATAGACCCTGCTGACAGATTTATTAGTATTTGTTCTAATACAATTCCAATACAACAGTTGTTAGTACAACTATCTTGACATATGTCAATTACAAATACACATAATAGTGACAGAAACGTCGCCTCCAGGTCACCGTCGCGGTACTGGAGATTAGTGAGTTTCTGCTTCATCTATTGATTTACAATTAAGCATTATCTACCTGGAACTCTATTTCGCTATATAAATATAACTGCATGACCTGACCTCACAAATACATCCTTCTGTTCCATCGTTCTGTTATCTGGTACAGAAATAGAATCTATCAGTTTTAATTAATTTATCAATATACGGGTTTAAATTATTCAAATCAAATCGAAAATGCATTATTGCCGCTGATGGTGATCGACAATTAATCATAGAAACTTATAAAAGTTTCACATATTCAATTTCTTTTTTATCACTGTCAAACATTTTTCTTTCAAATACTTTAAATTTTTCATCATTTCTTTTCTCCAAATTGAAACGCCAGAAAAAGTACTTTTGCAGCAATAACGTCTTAGCATTTAGCTGTAAGTGAAGAAAAGTAATTTCAATGTACAAGTTTATATTAGTCACATTAATTAGAAACAAACCGCAATCTTGGTATGAATATGTTCGTTTCCTATAATTGAATTTGTTGGTTAGTAGGTAGTCATCGTAAAATATTAAGCAAATGTGCACGACTGTTTTATTGTTAATTTGATTTAAATTTAAATATTTTATATATAAGATAAGGACAAAAATAATAGCAAAATTTGCAAACTACGATAAGCAAAACTAATAAAAATAGTTAATTGTGAATAGCAGGTTTGCTCTTAAAAAGGTAATAAAAATTATAATTATTGGGTTAAAAAAAACTAGAAATTTATATGAAAGAATATTAATTTATGTTTACGGACTCGAATCATAAAAAATATCTGTTTTCTCTCAACTGATTCAGTATCTAGCTCAGAAAACGATTGTCATTCTGATTTCATCCCAACATGTTTAATTATAAATACTTTTTGCATTAAAATTTTGATATAATAATATGCAAAGCTCATTTATTTAATATTTATGTAACTTATTTACTTATTTAAAAACCATTTTAACCATATGAAAATAATCGGTTTGATTCCGAATGCTATGATATTATTATTTATATGGAATATCAGATTTTAAAACATAATATAATTCTTTTTAGCATTTTTTGAAATGGATTTTTTGAAAAATCTAGAGAATAAATATCAGAAGTATCATAAATTGAACAATATCGAAGAACATAGGAAAACAAAAAAAGAAATCTACATGATGGAAAGAATAAATTATCGTATGAAAAATATGGATGAACGAAGAAATTTGGAAGATGTTCATCCACCAAGTGTATCTAAAAGAAATGTCCAATTAGAACTTTGGAAACAAGAGCGAATGAAAAATTCTGAAAAACAACAACAAAATATATTTAAACTCGGAGCTAGAAAAAATATAGGATTTCCTCCGCTTGAATCTTTCGCTCCAAAAGTATATAAATTTCAACCGCCAAAAAACATTAAACCGCTTCCTCTTAAACAAAATAAGAGCCCTCAAATTCAAATAAGAAATCAATCAAAAGAACTTATAGCGTCACCTTTTCAACTTCCTCTACAAAGAAAAAGTAAAAAGGACCCCAACACAACAAGAAACTTGATCAGACAAAATGCATTTGAGGAAAATACTCGGTTCGATTGTATTGAATTAGATGATGATGTTTTTATTATACAAGAAAATACGCCAATTAAAGAAAAACATTCTGTTAATCCATTTGCTACAACTTCCTGAAGAAAAAGTACTGTTTGGATCTAAAATTGGAGAATTAATACCATAATGGTTTTATATGCAAATAAATTGTTTCCTTTGTTAATCATCTAATTCATTTCAAAGATATAAATATATTCAATTAAAGCTGGTATTATTTTTTTTTTATTTCATTTGTTTCACAAAATACAAGAAAGAAATGTTTCAGAAAATAAGTATAATTACGAAAAGCAAATAAATGTACTATTGCTATAATAAAATATTTGTACAACAAATAAAAATTGCTTTATTTTTATAATATTTCTACTATTAATTACAAAATGAGACGACACAACAGTTATGGAAACCCCACATGACTTTTCAATTTACAAAATAATTCTATTCATTATTTTAACATATTAAATATAGGTATTTATTAAAGCACAAATATATAAATTAAAATTATGGTATATATAGTATATTAAAGCAGTTTCAAGCTGTATGCAAGCGAACTTCAAATATAATTTTTCTTTCTTCAAATTTATTTAGAGGTGTTCATACTATTGATCTTTAATGTTTATAAAACACATAATCATACCAAAATCAAAAATTTGTTTAAAATTAATTCTCATAGTACAATTCATATCATTATAAATAAGATTTTTATCAGTTTTTCCCTTAATTAATTTAGAAATATTTGATAGCAAAAGTGAACTATTAGTTCGTCATATCGTTTATGTTAATAATCTATACTGTTTATAAAACAAATAAATAATCATACCAAAAATAAATTTAACAATTCATGTCATACATCTTTTATTATTATTAAAAATTAAAATTTCGATTATTTTTGAACAGAATTATCTTGCAATAAATACATATTTTACCCTGATAAAGTAAAAAACTTTGGTATTAAAATTGAACTAGAATTTAACTAACTGCCTGAAGTACACTTTCAGGATCTACGATGGCATCTGGCGAGTTGGCATGAGTGTTATTAGACAGCATATACTCAGAAACGGAAATGTACAATGCTACAGAAAGACCGACAATTGCTGCAATTACAACATTTCTTTGAAGTATGATGCAAGTGGCTACGCACAATCCGATGTACGTTAAATATCTTGTCACATTCACATAAGACGTTCGTTGTTGTTGGGCTGCATCTGTAAATATTTCATTTAGATTCGAATTGTCACAGGTATTTACAGAAGATGGTTTACAAGATGGAATTGTGTACTTACCAACACACATACTGTTCTGCAGCATGAATCCTGGAGCACAGACATCGCACATGTCGGGGCCATCTCCCGAGCAGCCAGTACACGCTCGATCGCATTCCAAGCATTTGTAGGAGCCCTCGGTGTTCACACAGAACTGCGAAGGAGTACAAGTTGGTTGTTCGAAAGCGCATTCGTTTACATCCAAGCAGCCTCGTTCATCATCCAACAACCATCCTTCTGAACACTTTACGCAACCTACGCAAAAAGGATACAACTTTATTTGACTGTACATAATTGAATCTGATATTTATTACTAGCTTCTTTTATAGAGCAAATTTTAAACGGTTTCAAATAGTTACAATACAATGGATGAATGTTTGTTGCGTGTTGTTGGATTTTGGTTGTGAGAAAAGATAGAGTTTGTAAGGAGGAAGTGTTAATGTGGTCGAATCGAGTATAGTGTGTCAGGATGAGAATGTTGACGGGTTCGTGCTACCCCATTTAATGGGATATAGCGTGATGTTATGTATGTATGTATGTACAATACAACAGATGAATGCATACCTTTATTGCCAGCTCCAGTGCACGAACTAGCACAAGACTTGTGACATTTTGAACAAAGTAATTTTTCGTCATCCTTATATGACTGATAATAATTGTTTGCACAATCGTTACACATATCACCTTGATATCCAGCTTCACATAGGCACTGACCACTACCTTTTCGGGTGCCTGCCCCCTTACATTTTCCATTGTTGCCACAAATTTTATCTGGATAGCCAGGACATGGTACACAATCAGGTCCAAAATGATATTCAGGACAGCAGGACTTTAGTGTTTCAACACACAGCCATTCAAATAAATCTGAAATATGCATCAAATATTATGTTTTTTTATGAAAATGGGTGGATTTGTGAACTTACCGAAGGTTTGATGTTTAAACCACCAATCTTCTAATAAAGTATCATGTTGTTCTGCAAGAGAGAAACACTGATTGCGACCTTCTTCAATATCTTTGCAAAGACTTTCTTGTATTTCCACTAACCGTATTTCACTTGTAGCATAACTTCCTAACTTTTCTTCTTCCCAAGCAACATCACCACCTTCATATTTTCCTTTTTCAGTTTTAATCATACCCTAAATATATCAGTCAAATATGTATACATATCGATATTTGACTGGTGTATTTCTTACCTTTTTAAAAGAATCTACTAGAATTTTACATGCTCGACATTGTGGTAAATTGGTTGCTCTCAATTGATCAATTTTACTAGACGCAGAAACTAACACAAAATATATAGCTAATAAAAATAATATCTTTGGTAGCACGCAAATTATTGTCATATTTATTTTTAATTGGTTCAGACAAAAGATGCTACAGATAAATTATAAATATGTATTGTAGTATATAAAACAAGAAATAAAACTATATTGCACTATAAATAAAACTTGCAATGAATTTTTAGGAATGTATTTATCACAATTTTCGAAGATTTCGGAAAGATAACCTCTGATTTAAATAGCCTCTACACGAAACAGAAAAAAAAATATATTTAATTTGAAAAAAAGAAAGTAAAACTGTCACGTAACTAACTTCCAGGAGCTACTCTTTATTCTGTATGTATTATTATTTCTACGTGCACTTATAACTACAAAATTTTACTTTTCAAATTTTGACATTTGGTTATTCGTTATTGGTTGGTTATATTAAGAGATTATATCTATGTGAAAACAGCAATACACTAACCTACCTCAACTATAGTTCTACCGTTCAAATGTATTGCTAACTGTCAGTGACAGTTCCGCAGCAATACATCAGCCAGCAATAGTTTCATTATTTCCTTAACTATTCAACTTTATCACGGGAAATTTAGTATATTTATAGACAATAATGTTTACTACAACAAACAAATAACTGAAAATTGATACATTGTTCCAAATAGAAGTATAAGACGTTTATACCCAGCAATAGATTTAAAGTAGCACTACAGAAACACAGCGAAGTGACGTCATCAATATAACGTCATGTGTGACTTGTGCCGTCTCCAGCAATAGATTTGATTTATTTCATCTCTGTTAAACTCTCAGCTATAAAATTTCGTACACATATAAACAAATACATGTACTTCAATAACAAATCAACAAAAAAGTGAAATATTACGTTAAATGTGGCGTTATGGACATATTTATACCTAGCAATAGATTTCGATAAATCCGCCCCTATTTATTTCTCGTCTATGAAACTTCATATATGTATAAACAATTACATGTTCTTCAATAAACAATCAATAAAATAGTGAAAATTTAATTTAAATGAGTCGTTATGGACATATTTATACCTAGCAATAGATTACGATAAAACCACCCCTATTTATTTTACAGCTATGAAACTTCGTACACATATAAACAATAATAAATATTACAATAACCAATAAACGAAACACTGATACATTGATCGAGATGCAAGTAGGAAACAATTGCTGTGTCGATAGCCATGTTAGGCGGCTGGGATTCAGTTCATGCAGCAATGACGTCACATCTTACTCGTCATCCATGACGTTGGTCTACAGAGTACAATTCAGAAGTTTCGTTGTATTCATTAATAAATTATGATAAAACCGCCCCTAGTTCATTCCCAGCTATGAAATTTCGTGCACATATAAACAATTACGTGTACTGCAATAAACAATCAATAAAAAAGTGAAAATTTAATTTAAATGAGCCGTTATAGACATATTTATACCTAGCAATAGATCCCGATAAAACCATCCCCATTAAATTTATGTTTATTTATTTTATTTTTTTATTAAAATACAATAGATATTCAAGAATTGTTTCCCTATTTCTATGTTGAAAATTCAATCATATTTACTAGCTTTTATTTAAATTGAATGTTTACTTACTTATTTCTGAATTTTAATATTTTAATTACCGATGAAATTCATAAACACTAATTTAGAAAACATATTTTGAATTAATGTTATTAAATATATGACATTTTTAATAAATAATATTTTTTATTCATAAAATACACTCCAGGACATTTTGATGTGCACTGGTTTACTTGGAAGAATCATGTTGTGCGTATGCGCTGCGTGTCGAGTCCAAAAGTAACGAACATGACAGGTAATTTTGCTGCTAGAAAATTAGAGTTTTTGAATAAAAATATCAATAAATAATAATAAAATATAGTGCCTTTCGTAAGTATAGATGTTATTCAGACGATGTTGATACAAATTTTACCTGGAAATATAGTTTTTGATACTTGAAAATGTATCAACATTTTGTTACATAAATTGCTTTGTACGCAACACGTATAGAGGATACAATAACATAGAAATATTACATTTCAACAATTAAATTTGAGATAAACGACTTTAACATCATATTTGAACATGATTTTTAGTAAATTAGTGGCAGTGGTGTGCAGTTAAATCAATGGTCTGTTACTGTTTTTTTTTGCAACCACAGGTGATTCCGTGTTCTTATTGGTAGGTGCTGATGCCATTCGAAAGCCTTCAAAATAAATGAAATGGTGAATCTTTCACCTTGTAGGGCACAGACGGCGGTTTCTGCGTGTTAGGCCTCCCGGAGACCGGCTCCTTGTCAACTAGCTCTGGTAGCTGGCTCCTTGATTCAAGTGGTTTTCTAGGAAGCGATGCTCCCCGTTCGTCATTATCCAACTCAGGTTACCGAACTGTCATCACCTAAGAAGATGGTAAGACGGTGAGTAATATCAAATAGAACTTGTTTTATTTTATCTCAAAATGTCTTGAAAGGCAACCATCTTCTTCCTCTACCATTTCCCAATTCATCTTGAAGACAGCTGTTTTCTCCAAAATGGAACAAACTTCTTGTGTTTATTTTCTCGAAGCTGAAATAATGTAGGTAAACCACAAATAAAATTATTTTTGATTTCAGGTGTTTTCGTATTCCATGGGGAGACGCCTGCCTCCAATGTAGTCTCCCGTGCTACAAGGAAATCTTTCAAGTCTGGTACGTAAATTATAAAATAGTATAGAATAGAAAAAAGATAAATATTAAAAATTAAAATAAAAGAAATTTAAGTTATTTGTTTTTGTTTAAAGTAATAAAATTCTTGCACATCTCGATCTTTTTAGTTAATCATGCCTTATACCTATTACTGCCGTTACAGATGTCGGTTCAACACAGAAAATTAAAATAAATCTCCCTGAATAGTTTATTTTTAGCAACGGTCATTGTATCGAATTTAGTGCTGGGGAATGAGGGCTAGTGGACGAGTTATTGGATATCTGGATTAGATTCCACGTGAGTAAGATTTTTTTTTTAACCGTCATCTTCTACTTAGACAGTAATCTGCGTTTTTGGTCTCCTTAGTACCAATGAGTCATGTCATGGTTGTTAACCTATAATGAAAATAATTTCTTTTTTTTTGCAGGAGCTCGTTGCGAATCCTGTGCATGCAGCAGGTTACTGCGGCCGCCCAGAGGTCCAAAACGACTATTTCATTCCGTGCTCATCACCGGCGAATGTATTCGTCGGGGAGAAGTGTGATTCATCTAAGGGGGTGAGTAGATGTTTTTGATTCTGAGTGATTGTAGCTTATCAAATTCTGCATATAAATCAATAAACAGAATTACTTTTACGTGCTTTGTAACGACAGAAATTAAATATGAAAATGTCGAAAATTATGTTGAAAATATTGATAGCCATGGAATGAAACAAAAAAAAATGTTTGACGTTTTATCTGTCAAAACATCAACGTTTGCCGTTGTGACAGATAAAATGTCAACGTTTGACGTTGGACCTGCAGGAGAAAATATTTATATTTTATAAAACATTCATAATTAAGTAGACCCGTAAACAGTTTATTTATTTAATTTTAATATCAGAACTAAAATTTATTTATAACAAAATTAAACTATACTGGACATAATAAATACATATTCTAGTCTAGAGCATACGCTTAAAAACATCTCCATTGTTCGCTAAGCAAAACCCAAGTCTTTCGTAAAAATTACGGCGCATATTTGATAGCTGCCGGGTTGTAATATTCCTGCATTCCTCTGCAATTCTTTGTTTTAGAGAATCCACATTTGGGTGCCTACTTTAGTAAATTTCATTTTTTAAATGGCCCCACAGAAAGGTCATTAGATGACAAAACCGGTGATTGAGTTGGCAAAGCCAACAATTTGGGAAAACCTTATTCAAATATAAAGTTACTGTGTTTGTAAAATGTGCTGGACAGTCGTCCTTCTGAAACCAAACAATATTTTCTCCTGCAACATTGTCAATGGCAGGTCCAACATCGATTTGAAGTAATTCTAAATATTTATCGCCATTCATTTTTCCATCAATAAAAAATGGCCCTATTACATTACGGCCCAATAATCCTATCCAAACATTCACTGTCCCATGATATTGTGAATGATTAGTTAGTATTAAATTTTTATTTTCCTGATGCCAATTACGAAAGTTTTGAACATTTGGCTCTCCATTTATATTGAAGGTAGACTCATCAGAAAAGCAAATATTGTTGATAAAATTTTCGTCCACATTAGCCATGTCCATAATTCTTTCGCAAAAGGTCATGCGTTGAAACTTATCATTTTCAAAAATTTCTTGGTGTACGCAGAATTTATATGACTTAAACTTATGTTTTCTTAATATTTTTAGGGCAGTTGTATGGTGTATTCCAAAATCAGATGCAATTTATCGCAAACTAATATTTGGATTATTAATTACAGCTGCGAGTATATTTATTTCGTTAGCGTTTTCTTCCGCTTCATCTTCTTCCACCGGTGCAATATTTTTCTGCTTTTTATCGCATTTCTGATACAGAACGTATACTGATCCAAATTTGTCTTGAGTTTTAATAACTTGTTGTATTGCTGATTTTGTTGGAATTGATCTATCAGGATATAATCCCGCAAATATATCGCGTACCCTGATAATGCTATATCCACTATAGTACAATTTTAAAAATTGATTTTTTTCGCTGATTGTGTAAGTCATATTTCTCCAAACGTTGACATTTTATCTGTCACAACGTCAAACGTTGATGTATTGACAGATAAAACGTCAAGCATTTATTTTTTTTTTTTTGTTCAATTCCATGGCTATCAATATTTTCGACATTTTTATATTTAATTTCTGTCGTTACAGAGCACGTAAAAGTAATTCTGTTTATTGATTTAGATGCAGAATTTGATGCCCTAAAACTTTTATTTTAAGCGTTTTTGCTTAAAATAATTAGGGAAGCAGGAAATTGCAATAAATTGATTTCCCATGTGAAAGTCCTATGACCGGCTGAGCGAGTCACCAGCCTGTAGAATAGAAATTGTTAAGATGGAACATGTCTTGTTTATTTTCAGCTTCACCGCTGGCGTCGGCTGTTGTCCACCGACCAGTGGGTCAGTGTCACAGGATAGTTGTGCACCAGGTGGATGATGCGTTTCCTGTGGATTCGACTGATACTGGAAGGTAGGAAGCCATATTTATTATCGATTAGCTAAACAAAAGTTAGCGGTTTCAATAAAATACGATTGTGTCTGAGTAATTGGGATTAAGCTGCATATCCAATTAGTAATTGCAATTAGCAATTATAATTAATAGTAACTATTTATTCTTTCTTCCAGGCGTAATCGGAGAGAAATGTGACCACTGTCCCTTCCGCTGCGTACTCATCCAAGCCGTTGAAGAGTTCTCTATTGGAACCTGCAGAACAGGAGTCGAGGAATTTAAATAGAATGAGCTTCGCCAGAGAGCTACCTATAGAAATGCAAGCGAGGTGCCTCTACGGCGACATGTACAACTTACTACTGAAGCACGTCCAGGTACTTTTCTTTAAATACATTTTGTCAAAGAGAGTGGTTCTTCTGTTTTTCAATTAGTCATTGAAAGCTTGCAGCAGCTGTCAAGCTCTTATTGCACTCCTGCGCTAATTGGCTTACGAATGCGATTGTTAGTTTAGCGTGGGAATTAGTGACGCATTAGTACCGATAGATACTGTAAACAAATCATTAGAAATACTTGGAGTGCTGGTGTTGCCTTAGATAAATAAATAATATGTTTTTTCATTATCAATGCTCCAGTGCGTGTTCAACTGCGACTTGGAGTCGGAATCAGACGGAAACTCTGTGCACGAAAATGTTCTGGCATTGGTGAGAATGTTATTTATAAATAAAATCACGCCTTTTACCCATCACTGGGAAATGAGCAAAAAAGAAATTATTCACATATAAACATTTCACGTTTTAAATTTGTTTACTTTTATAAAAAATATAACAATAATCATTTATAATAATTAATTAAAAAAGTTAAATGAGAAATATTTTATTTGAAATGTAGACATGTTGTGTAAGTTTCAATGTATTGAGTTGTGTCATCAATTAATTAGTCGGGCGAGTCATCATGCAACGAGCTCGAGCTCCGCACTTGCAAACAAAACGCTGAGCAGAGCTGGTGTTCATACCACATCTCTTGCAAATGTAAGAAAATTGAATATTTTTTCATTATTTCATGGTAAATGATAACGCTAGTGAGTTGTTAGTGCTAGTGACACGTGTTGCTACTGATTATCAATTAGTATTAAGGGTGAGCAACTATATTTCCATCACTTTTATTACAAGTATTTTTCTTTTTACTAGCGGTCATTGTATTTTATAAATACTTTTACTCTTTTCGGTAATTGTTTCCAATATTTAAAAAATATAAGACTTTTAAAAGTTTTCTGAACAATATTTAAATTGAATTGTAGCTATTTATCATCATTAAAAACAATGACCTACAAATTTCACCACTAACAACCCAATAATGGGTAAAAGATGTGATGATATAATTATACTTTCAATTAATTAATTAATTACAACATCCTAACACAAGAGACATTGCTTTTTAAAATTGATTTGTACTCGACTGGTTTGACACCCGCTCTGTGTGAATTTAGGTGACTTTGGACAGCTGCAAGAAGTCTACCAAGAATCTGAAGTACGAGAAAACCGAGCTGGAGGAACCAGCAACGGAGATGATGGCCCCGGGGACTTGACGTTTGATGGCGTGTACTTTTTCAAGTGAGTGTATCTTTTAAAATTTGAATTGCCTGTAAATATGGTTAATTTTATTATTTTTCTGCGAGTAAAGTAATTGAAATTGGTTTTAAATTTTGAATTCTCCATCTTTTCAACTATATTTATTCATATTTTTATTATGAAAATGTTTGTTGAAGATTGATTGTTTTGAATGGATTGGTTTCAATATAAACCTACGTTCCGCGCACATCTGTGTAAAAGCCATTTAATTGAGCCCTTGGCCTAAATAATTTTGGTAGATGATTACATATTCTTCTAAAAGTATTTTTGATTGCGTAAAACATTAATTGTCTCGTGCTTCAATTAACTTGTAAACATATTTTCAGTCATTAACCAAACACTTATATATTTGTTAATTAAAAAACTAATATGATTGATTGTAATTGCCCAAAATCTGCAATTGCAGATTAGGCATGTGCGTACTGAACCCCGTTTAAAGTTTGTTTCATTCATAAAGTTTGAATAGTCGAATATTCTTTACAAAATCTCATTAATTTTAATTAACTTAATTGAAGCACCAATCTATTTTATTTTAATTATTTTACGTTTAAATTATATACATATTTGTTTTAAAATAAGTTTAAATAGTTTTTCAGTCATTTTGAATTCAAAACTAGAGAATTAATTTATCACTAAATTACTTAGGCGGGTAAAAAAATCCGTGGACTATTTTGGGGGCAAAGACATTAAAATATTAGTTTTCGGGGTTAAATGTTGCTTATAATAAAAAAAATGTTTTGAACGTTAATAATAATTATTAATAAATAATATAGAGTAGTTTTCATTGATTAGAAATGAAATTATTTTTATAATATAAACACCCAATAATTTTGATGCATACTGCGCCACTGATACAGTTCAAGGTATTATGAATAGGTGGCAGTAGTATGTTAGTTGTCAGAAACTGATATTTGACAAGTATATTACATTTGTAAAATGATGTGATTATAAACTAAAACTAAGTGAGTTTGAACTTCAATTAATTTAAATAATGTGGCAATGTCGTTTTTAGGTATGGTTTTTACACACAAACCGTAGACAGATGTCAGGGAATGAAAACAACATTTATCGACTTTAAAACCAATTATTATGGAAGACTTGGTTTACAATCAGCACAAATCAACGATAAAACCAAGGAGAAACAAGTGTGCACAGTGAAAGCTCAAAACAGGTGAGATGGTTTTTGATTTATATTTTTTGTTTCTTTGTACTTTTAAAATATCTCTATTAGTAAGATAAGTGATAATATCATTTATTTATATTTTTCAATTAGTCTAAAAAGTATGTAGTCCATGAAAATAAATCAGATGCAAATTTGCACAAAGTTAAAAAGAAGTAAAACATTTATTGCAGTTATCTTATATCGTATTTAAAAATAAGAAAAGAAATGATGAATAATTTGTTTAGAATTTAATTGAGACACGGCCTTGACATAGTTTTCGTACGTAGGTACATCTGGTACATGAACGATAGCATATTTCAAAGTTATTATTTTACTTTTGTGTTTATAAATAAAAATGTAACAATAACAATATTTATTTCTAATAATAATATTAAAAGTAAAATGATTTGCATGTTTGAAGGTAAACAGTAGTAGCGAACAAACGTCGCCATGTGCAGATGTGACTACGGACAGAACAAGAAGTGTATGAGTGTCTGTTACTAATACATTGTTTGTATGTTTATAGGGGGGACATGACTGGACCAGCAAGCATCTCCTGCAGCTTCAGTATTATCATGGAGCAGCTGGTGTCATCTCAACATCAATGTAAGCAACTTTAACATAATTATACTAACTGACAATCCACTAGATATTGTTTCATGATAACTCTAGTCAATTATTAGCTAGGGTAATTAACTATATTAACAAGTCTCTCTCTAAAATTATTAATGTTTGAAGTAAAAGTTGAATATAAATAAATTGTTTCCAATATTTAACAAATGAGTTCTAAAAAGGTTTCTTTACAATATTTAAATTTGAAAACGGACAGAATTAATATTTAATCATTTCAAATAATTTCTATTGAAAAGAGAAAACTAGTTTTTACAGTTATATAAAGCATGCGAAATTAATATTGTTTATTGATTTAAATAGAGATTTGTATGCTCGACAACATTTACTTGAAACAATTTCCTCTAAAATAATTTGGGGAGCAATACGCATTGTTTACTTAATTATCCCGCGAGGGAGCACCAACATTTCAGCCCAAATAACTAGAGTTCATTTAATCCGGGAAGCTTATTTACTATTCGTAGATATTAACAATTATATTTAAATGAGTCCCTTTTGAAATGATTTGGATAAAAGTCTGTTGTAAACAGTAATGAATATGTTTTTTTTTTAAATTGACCACGTGATGAGGAGAGAAGGAGAGAGAAAGTTGATGATTTGATGAGTGAAATATGGAAACAGAATGTTTTGGTTGAGTTGAGTGTGAAGAGATGGTGAGAATCAGATGTTAGGAATAGATTGTGTAAATGGACGAAATGGTTAGAGATGATGAATGGAATATAGATGAGAAGGTTTGGTAGATTGAGAATGTGGTTGAAGCAAGGATGGTGTGCCAGGATGACTGAATGTTACCCCATTTCATAAGATATAATAATTATCTTTACAACATATTTATTATTTGTTTAAATCTTATAATAATGAATGATTCACTTTAAAATTATAATGATGAATCGTTCTCATCTGTAACACAATACTTTGCTAGCTGACAGGTTATTAGCAGATTATCAGCTACTGAAACATTGTGATACAATGACAGTTAGTATAAAAAACAAACAAATTACGGATGATTAACTAGATGTTTCATTGTTAAACGTTCCGGTATTATTTTATACAAATATATTTCAACTAAATGATTGATATAAATAAATTTAATTAAATCATCCTTCAACGATTATTTATACTAGCGGTCATTGTATTTTATAAATAAAGTTCACTAATACTTTTATCCTTTTGGGTAATTGTTTCACATATTTCAAATATATGAGTTTTAAAAGTTTTCTGTACAATATTTAAATGGAGTGTATCTTTTAAATTTGAAGAGAATTGAAAATGTGGACTGCCTATAGTTTTGTTTGTAAATCTGGCTAATTTTATTAATTTTTTGAGAGAAAATATGAATGACAGTTTTTCCGTAACTTTTCGTACACATATAAAAAATTACATGTACTACAATAAGTAATGAACAAAAAAGTGAAATTTTAGTTAAATGAGGTGTTATGGATACATTTATACCTAGCAATAGATTTCGTTAAAACCATCCCTATTTAATTCTCAGCTATGAAACTTCTTACACATATAAACAATTACGTTTACTTCAATAAACTATCAACAAACATGTGAAAAGTTAGTTGAAATGAGGCGTTATGGACATACTTATACCTAGTAATAGATCCCGATAAAACCATCCCTATTAAATTTATTATTTTGATTTTTTTTTTTTATTAAAATACGATAGAAATTCAAGAATTGTTTCCCTATTTCTATGTTGTAAATTTAATCATATTTTAAGTACTAGTTTTTTTTTTAAATTCAATGTTTACATACTTATTTCTGTATTTAAATATTTTAATTACTGATGAAATTCATAAACACTAATTAAAAAAACAATTTTTGAATTAATGTTATTAAATATATGTCATTTTCAATAAATTATAATGTTTATACATAAAATACACTCCAAGACATTTTGATGTGCACTGGTTTGCTCGGAAGGTCGCTGGCGCTGCGTCTACTTCACAGTTCATAACTTGCAAGCGTGGTAGCTAGATGTGCTGCTAGAAAATTAGTGGTTTTAAGTAAAAATATCAGTAAATATTAATAAAATACAGTGCCTTTCGTAAGTATAGATGTTATTCTGACGATTTTGATACAAATTTCACCTAGAAATATAGTTTTTGATAATTAAAAATGTATCAACATTTTATTACATAAATTACGTAACACATATATAGGATGCGATAACATAGGAATATTACATTTCAACAATTAAATTTGATATAAACGGCTTTAACATCATATTTGAACATGATTTTTAATAAATTTTCTTTAAAATCACAATAATATTTTTGCATATCTTTAGATTTTAACAGTTAGAAATAGTGTTTTTATTTCGAAAAGCGTGATATATATTATTTATTATTATTTACATACATAAATATTACTTTTTATACATGAAAATGTGTAAAAGTACTGAATTTGAAAGTATTTTCTTTATTTTATATAAATTTATAAAAGTATTTGATTTGTTCAAACGATAAATTTGCCGAAGTGAACCTGTTTATTCCATAAATTTAGTCTTGTATGACGCTGTGTTGTTGAATGTTGCTGGATAAATAATTGTACGTTATAACAAAATACTGGTAAATAGTTAACGAGAACATTATTCTAATATTTTCGATAGATATTTGTACTTAAAAATAGTGTAAAATGTACTTTGTAATACATAACAGCTACAAGTGTTACGACATCTTAATAATGTATTTAACTAGTTGGTTTTGCCAATTGTTATTATTATTTCAAAACAATATTCCATTCATTTTGAGTATCTTTCTCAATTTTCATTTATAAAAATTTAATTCAAATATTGTTAATGGCTAAATACGTATTCATGTTATTTATTATCATTTGCTTTCTATATATTTAAATTGTTAACAGTATTGATTTGATAATTAAACAAGTCTGTGCGTATTCAAGTTCACCTGCACTCAACAAGCAGCGTTTACAAATACAGTCTTAATAATATTTACTCAATTCAGCCATTTTGTAGTTGGTGATGGCATTCGAAAGCCTTCTAAATGGTAGGTTCTTTTTTTAAAGCATTTTAGAGCTATTCTATTAATTGTTTTCTCTGTTATCATTATTAACTTTAATAAATGTTATGAAGTGTGTTACTAATATATTGTTTTTATGTTTATAGGGACTTCACGGGACCTGCAAGCATCCTCAGCGTGTATCTACACCCCGGAGGCATCAGCAAAGACTAGTTTGAATATTAAATCTGCTGCTCTCAACATCAATAATGTAAGAACATTGTTATTTTTTAATTATTTGTTTAATATTTATTTGAGAATTTGTGAAATAAATTCATATTCAGTTTAAAATAATAATGCTGAATAGTAACTAGATATTTGTTAATGATAACGCTAGTAAATTGTTAGCTAGTGTCAGTTATTATGAAGGGTAATTAACTATATTTTTAATTGTTAAACCTTCCGGAATTATTTTGGTCAAAAATATTTCAAGTTAAAGTTAGATATAAATAAATGTTCTGTCCTAAAATAATGAAAATGAATCTCCCTGAATAGACTAGCGGTCATTGTATTGAATTGAGTGCTGGTGAATGAGGGGAATGAGGGGGAGGCACCTAGGAAGGAAGCCATGTTTATTATCGATTAGCTAAACAAAAGTTAGCGGTAATTAGCAATTACAATTAATAGTAACTGTTTATTGTTTGTTCCAGGCGTAATTGGAGAGAAATGCGAGCACTGGATACTCATCCACCACGACATGAAACCCTCCGTGGAGAGAAGAGATTGGAACCTGCAGAACCGGAGTCGAGGAATTTAAACAGAATGAGCTTCGCCAGAGAGCAGCTGTCCTGCTCTTATTGCATTCCTGCGCTGATTGGGAATTGGTACCGATCGATATTTTAAACAAATCATTAGAAATACTTGGAGAGCTGGTGTTGACTCAGACAGCAAACACCGTGGTGATGGTGTCGACGACGATCGCTCTTCAGAAACCTACTCTTCATGTCGGCAGCAAGAGAAGAGAATGGAATCAGACGGAAATGTTCTGGCATTTGTGAGAAACTTATTTATAAATCAAATCACGCCTTTTACCCATTACTGGGAAATTATTCACGTATAAACGTTTCACGTTTTAAATTTCTTTACTTTTATAAAAAATATATAACAATAATAATTTATAAGAATTAATGAAAAAAGTAAAATGAGAAATATTTTATTTGAAATGTAGACATGTTGTGTAAGTTTCAATGTATTGAGTTGTGTCATCAATTAATTAGTCGCCCGAGTCATCATGCAACGAGCTCGAGCTCCGCACTTGCAAACAAAACGCTGACTAGAGCTGGTCGCTTGAAAATAATCACGTGCTTGTTAGTTGTTAGTGCGAGTGGCTGTGATTTGACCCAATAATGGGTAAAAGGTGTGGTGATTCAGTTATACATTCAATTAATTAATTAATTACAACATCCTAACAGAAGAGACTTGATATGTTTGACACCTGCTCTGTGTTC
Organism: Pterostichus niger; assembly: GCA_947425015.1. Lineage (NCBI taxonomy): Eukaryota > Metazoa > Arthropoda > Insecta > Coleoptera > Carabidae > Pterostichus > Pterostichus niger. Next base: position 15,415,657 of record OX380347.1, read on the forward strand.
ATTCAGGTGACTTTGGACAGCTGCAAGAAGTCGACGGAGAATCTGGAGCACCAGGAAGTCGAGCTGGAGGAGATGATGGCCCCGGGGACTTGATGTTTGATGGCGTGTCCGGACGCTTCACTTCCAGTACTTTTGCAGGTGAGTGTATCTTTTAAAATTTAAATTTGCTGTAAATATGTCTGCTGTAACTTTTAAACTAGTCAAGATAATTGAAATTGGTTTTAAATTTTGAATTCTCCATCTTTTCAACTATATTTAATCATATTTTTATTATGAAAATGTTAGTTGAAGATTGATTCTTTGATGAATGGATTGGTTTCAATATAAACCTACGTTCCGCGTACATCTGTGTAAAAGCCATTTATTTGAGTCCTTGGCCTAAATAATTTTGTTGGACGATTAATTATTCTTGTAGAAGTATTTTGATTTGGTAAATTACGTAAAACATTAATTGTCTCGTGCTTCAATTAACTTGTAAACATATATTCAGTCATTAACCAGACATTTATATATTTGTTAATTAAAAAACTAATATGATGGATTGTAATTGCCCAAAATCTGCAATTGCAGATTAGGCATGTGCGTACTGAACTCCCTTTACAGTTTGTTTCATTCATGAACTTGAAATAGTCTAAAATATTCTTTATAAAATCGCATGAATTTTATATGAAAAAAATCCACGTTTAATTAAATTAATTGAAGCACCAAACTATTTTATTTTAATTATTTTACGTTTAAATTATATACATATTTGTTTTAAAATAAGTTTAAATAGTTTTTCAATCAATCATTTTGAATTCAAATATCAATTTCAAAACTAGGGAATTAATTTATCATTAAATTACTTAGGCGGGTAAAAAAATCCGTGAGACTAGTTTGGGGGCAAAGACATTAAAATATTAGTTTTCGGGGTTAAATGTTGCTTATAATAAAAAAATATGTTTTGAACGTTAATAATAATTATTAATAAATAATATAGAGTAGTTTTCATTGATTAGAAATGAAATTATTTTTATAATATAAACACCCAATAATTTTGATGCATACTGCGCCACTGATACAGTTCAAGGTATTATGAATAGGTGGCAGTAGTATGTTAGTTGTCAGAAACTGATATTTGACAAGTATATTACATTTGTAAAATGATGTGATTATAAACTAAAACTAAGTGAGTTTGAACTTCAATTAATTTAAATAATGTGGCAATGTCGTTTTTAGGTATGGTTTTCACACACAAACCATAGACAGATGTCAGGGAATGAAAACAACATTTATCGACTTTAAAACCAATTATTATGGAAGACTTGGTTTACAATCAGCACAAATCAACGATAAAACCAAGGAGAAACAAGTGTGCACAGTGAAAGCTCAAAACAGGTGAGATGGTTTTTGATTTATATTTTTTGTTTCTTTGTACTTTTAAAATATCTCTATTAGTAAGATAAGTGATAATATCATTTATTTACATTTTTCAATTAGTCTAAAAAGTATGTAGTCCATGAAAATAACTCAGATGCAAATTTGCACAAAGTTAAAAAGAAGTAAAACATTTATTGCAGTTATCTTATATCGTATATAAAAATAAGAAAAGAAATGATGAATAATTTGTTTAGAATTTAATTGAGACACGGCCTTGACATAGTTTTCGTACGTAGGTACATCTGGTACATGAACGATAACATATTTCAAAGTTATTATTTTACTTTTGTGTTTATAAATAAAAATATAACAATAACAATATTTATCTCTAATAATAATATTAAAAGTAAAATGATTTGCATGTTTGAAGGTAAACAGTAGTAGCGAACAAACGTCGCCATGTGCAGATGTGACTACGGACAGAACAAGAAGTGTATGAGTGTCTGTTAGTAATACATTGTTTGTATGTTTATAGGGGGGACATGACTGGACCAGCAAGCATCTCCTGCAGCTTCAGTATTATGGAGCAGCTGGTGTCATCTCAACATCAATGTAAGCAACTTTAACATAATTATACTAACTGACAATCCACTAGATATTGTTTCATGATAACTCTAGTCAATTATTAGCTAGGGTAATTAACTATATTAACAAGTCTCTCTCTAAAATTATTCATGTTTGAAGTAAAAGTTGAATATAAATAAATTGTTTCCAATATTTAACAAATGAGTTCTAAAAAGGTTTCTTTACAATATTTAAATTTGAAAACGGACAGAATTAATATTTAATCATTTCAAATAATTTCTATTGAAAAGAGAAAACTAGTTTTTACAGTTATATAAAGTATGCGAAATTAATATTGTTTATTGCTTTAAATAGAGATTTGTATGCTCGACAACATTTACTTGAAACAATTTCCTCTAAAATAATTTGGGGAGCAATACGCATTGTTTACTTAATTATCCCGCGAGGGAGCACCAACATTTCAGCCCAAATAACTAGAGTTCATTTAATCCGGGAAGCTTATTTACTATTCGTAGATATTAATAATTATATTTAAATGAGTCCCTTTTGAAATGATTTGGGTAAAAGTCTGTTGTAAACAGTAATGAATATGTTTTTTTTTAATTGACCACGTGATGAGGAGAGAAGGAGAGAGAAAGTTGATGATTTGATGAGTGAAATATGGAAACAGAATGTTTTGGTTGAGTTGAGTGTGAAGAGATGGTGAGAATCAGATGTTAGGAATAGATTGTGTAAATGGACGAAATGGTTAGAGATGATGAATGGAATATAGATTGAGAATGTGGTTGAAGCAAGGATGGTGTATCAGGATGACTGAATGTTACCCCATTTCATAAGATATAATAATTATCTTTACAACATATTTATTATTTGTTTAAATCTTATAATAATGAATGATTCACTTTAAAATTATAATGATGAATCGTTCTCATCTGTAACACAATACTTTGCTAGCTGACAGGTTATTAGCAGATTATCAGCTACTGAAACATTGTGATACAATGACAGTTAGTATAAAAAACAAACAAATTACGGATGATTAACTAGATGTTTCATTGTTAAACGTTCCGGTATTATTTTATACAAATATATTTCAACTAAATGATTGATATAAATAAATTTAATTAAATCATCCTTCAACGATTATTTATACTAGCGGTCATTGTATTTTATAAATAAAGTTCACTAATACTTTTATCCTTTTGGGTAATTGTTTCACATATTTCAAATATATGAGTTTTAAAAGTTTTCTGTACAATATTTAAATGGAGTGTATCTTTTAAATTTGAAGAGAATTGAAAATGTGGACTGCCTATAGTTTTGTTTGTAAATCTGGCTAATTTTATTAATTTTTTGAGAGAAAATATGAATGACAGTTTTTCCGTAACTTTTCGTACACATATAAAAAATTACATGTACTACAATAAGTAATGAACAAAAAAGTGAAATTTTAGTTAAATGAGGTGTTATGGATACATTTATACCTAGCAATAGATTTCGTTAAAACCATCCCTATTTAATTCTCAGCTATGAAACTTCTTACACATATAAACAATTACGTTTACTTCAATAAACTATCAACAAACATGTGAAAAGTTAGTTGAAATGAGGCGTTATGGACATACTTATACCTAGTAATAGATCCCGATAAAACCATCCCTATTAAATTTATTATTTTGATTTTTTTTTATTAAAGTACGATAGAAATTCAAGAATTGTTTCCCTATTTCTATGTTGTAAATTTAATCATATTTTAAGTACTAGTTTTTTTTTTAATTCAATGTTTACATACTTATTTCTGTATTTAAATATTTTAATTACTGATGAAATTCATAAACACTAATTAAAAAAACAATTTTTGAATTAATGTTATTAAATATATGTCATTTTCAATAAATTATAATGTTTATACATAAAATACACTCCAAGACATTTTGATGTGCACTGGTTTGCTCGGAAGGTCGCTGGCGCTGCGTCGACTATACAGTTCATAACTTGCAAGCGTGGTAGCTAGATGTGCTGCTAGAAAATTAGTGGTTTTAAGTAAAAAATATCAGTAAATATTAATAAAATACAGTGCCTTTCGTAAGTATAGATGTTATTCTGACGATTTTGATACAAATTTCACCTAGAAATATAGTTTTTGATAATTAAAAATGTATCAACATTTTATTACATAAATTACGTAACACATATATAGGATGCGATAACATAGGAATATTACATTTCAACAATTAAATTTGATATAAACGGCTTTAACATCATATTTGAACATGATTTTTAATAAATTTTCTTTAAAATCACAATAATATTTTTGCATATCTTTAGATTTTAACAGTTATAAATAGTGTTTTTATTTCGAAAAGCGTGATATATATTATTTATTATTATTTACATACATAAATATTACTTTTTATACATGAAAATGTGTAAAAGTACTGAATTTGAAAGTATTTTCTTTATTTTATATAAATTTATAAAAGTATTTGATTTGTTCAAACGATAAATTTGCCGAAGTGAACCTGTTTATTCCATAAATTTAGTCTTGTATGACGCTGTGTTGTTGAATGTTGCTGGATAAATAATTGTACGTTATAACAAAATACTGGTAAATAGTTAACGAGAACATTATTCTAATATTTTCGATAGATATTTGTACTTAAAAATAGTGTAAAATGTACTTTGTAATACATAACAGCTACAAGTGTTACGACATCTTAATAATGTATTTAACTAGTTGGTTTTGCCAATTGTTATTATTATTTCAAAACAATATTCTATTCATTTTGAGTATCTTTCTCAATTTTCATCTTTAAAAATTTAATTCAAATATTGTTAATGGCTAAATACGTATTCATGTTATTTATTATCATTTGCTTTCTATATATTTAAATTGATAAAAGTATTGATTTGATGGCACAGCGTTTACAAATACAGTCTTAATAATATTTACTCAATTCAGCCATTTTGTAGTTGGTGATGGCATTCGAAAGCCTTCTAAATGGTAGGTTCTTTTTTTAAAGCATTTTAGAGCTATTCTATTAATTGTTTTCTCCGTTATCATTATTAACTTTAATAAATGTTATGAAGTGTGTTACTAATATATTGTTTTTATGTTTATAGGGACATCACGGGACCTGCAAGCATCCTCAGCGTGTATCAACACCCCGGAGGCATCAGCAAAGACGAGTTTGAATATTAAATCTGCTGCTCTCAACATCAATAATGTAAGAACATTGTTATTTTTTAATTATTTGTTTAATATTTATTTGAGAATTTGTGAAATAAATTCATATTCAGTTTAAAATAATAATGATGAATAGTAACTAGATATTTGTTAATGATAACGCTAGTAAATTGTTAGCTAGTGTCAGTTATTATGATGGGTAATTAACTATATTTTTAATTGTTAAACCTTCCGGAATTATTTTGGTCAAAAATATTTCAAGTTAAAGTTGGATATAAATAAATGTTCTGTCCTAAAATAATGAAAATGAATCTCCCTGAATAGACTAGCGGTCATTGTATTGAATTGAGTGCTGGTGAATGAGGGGAATGAGGGGGAGGCACCTGGGAGGAAGGAAGCCATGTTTATTATCGATTAGCTAAACAAAAGTTAGCGGTAATTAGCAATTACAATTAATAGTAAGTGTTTATTGTTTGTTCCAGGCGTAATCGGAGAGAAATGCGAGCACTGGATACTCATCCACAACGACATGAAACCCTCCGTGGAGAGAAGAGATTGGAACCTGCAGAACCGGAGTCGAGGAATTTAAACAGAATGAACTTCGCCAGAGAGCAGCTGTCCTGCTCTTATTGCATTCCTGCGCTGATTGGGAATTGGTACCGATCGATATTTTAAACAAATCATTAGAAATACTTGGAGAGCAAACACCGTGGTGATGGTGTCGACGACGATCGCTCTTCAGAAACCTACTCTTCATGTCGGCAGCAAGAGAAGAGAATGGAATCAGACGGAAATGTACTGGCATTGGTGAGAAACTTATTTATAAATCAAATCATGCCTTTTACCCATTACTGGGACATTATTCACGTATAAACGTTTCATGTTTTAAATTTGTTTACTTTTATAAAAAATATATAACAATAATAATTTATAAGAATTAATGAAAAAAGTAAAATGAGAAATATTTTATTTGAAATGTAGACATGTTGTGTAAGTTTCAATGTATTGAGTTGTGTCATCAATTAATTAGTCGGGCGAGTCATCATGCAACAAGCTCGAGCTCCACACTTGCAAACAAAACGCTGAGCAGAGCTGGTCGCTTGAAAATAATCACGTGCTAGTGCGAGTGGCTGTGATTTCACCCAATAATGGGTAAAAGGTGTGGTGATTTAGTTATACATTCAATTAATTAATTAATGACAACATCCCAACACAAGAGACTTGATATGTTTGACACCCGGTCTGTGTTCATTCAGGTGACTTTGGACAGCTGCAAGAAGTCGACGGAGAATCTGGAGCACCAGGAAGCCGAGCTGGAGGAGATGATGGCCCCGGGGACTTGATGTTTGATGGCGTGTCCGGACGCTTCACTTCCAGTACTTTTGCAGGTGAGTGTATCTTTTAAAATTTAAATTGGCTGTAAATATGTCGGCTGTAACTTTTAAACTAGTCAAGATAATTGAAATTGGTTTTAAATTTTGAATTCTCCATCTTTTGAACGATATTTAATCATATTTTTATTATGAAAATGAATCTGATGAATGGATTGGTTTCAATATAAACCTACGTTCCGCGTACATCTGTGTAAAAACCATTTATTTGAATCCTTGGCCTAAATAATTTTGTTGGACGATTAAATATTCTTCTAGAAGTATTTTGATTTGGTAAATTACGTAAAACATTAATTGTCTCGTGCTTCAATTAACTTTTAAACATATTTTCAGTCATTAACCAAACACTTATATATTTGTTAATTAAATAACTAATATGATGGATTGTAATTGCCCAAAATCTGCAATTGCAGATTAGACATGTGCATACTGAACCCTTTATCACTAAATTACTTAGGCGGGTAAAAAAATCCGTGGACTATTTTGGGGGCAAAGACATTAAAATATTAGTTTTCGGGGTTTGCTGTTTATAATAAAAAAATTATGTTATGAACGTTAATATTAACTATTAATAAATAATATAGAGTAGTTTTTATTGATTAGAAATAAAATTATTTTTATAAAATAAACATCCAATAATTTGGATGCATACTGCGCCACTGATACAGTTCAACGTTTTAGTAATAGGTGGCAGTAGTATGTTAGTTGTCAGAAACTGATATTTGACAAGTAAACTACATTTGTAAAATGATATGATTTTAATCTAAAATATTGTTAATTACCAACAAAATGTAGTAGATTAAGTGAGTTTTAACTTTAATTAATTTAAATAATGTGGCAATGTCGTTTTTAGGTATGAATTTCATGCACAAACCATAGACAGATGTCAGGGAATGAAAACAACATTTGTCGACTTGAAAACCAATTATTATGAACGACAATGTTTACAATCACCACAAATCAACGACAAAACCAACTTGTGAACCAGGTTGTTGATGCACAGTGAAACCGCCAAACAGGTGAGATGATTTTTGATTTATATTTTTGTATTTTTTGTTTCTTTGTACTTTTAAAATATCTCGATTAGTACAAGACTTACGCGCTGCTAAATAAATTAAATAATTTTTTAGTTTCATTACTTTTTAAATAATGAGTGTATCTAAATGTGGGTTTACTTTTATTATTTCTAGTACACTCACTCTCAAAAGTTATGATGATTATGAGCCTTAAAATAAACATGATGACGGGTGCTATGCTATGTTACTAATACATTGTTTTTATGTTTATAGGGACATCATCAAGATGTTGAAGCAGCTGGCGTGATTAAAGCTGCCGCCATCCAGAGCTTGGAGCAGCTGGAGCTGGTGTCACCGTGGACATCATCATCAATGTAAGTACATTGTTATTTTTTTAATTATTTGGGTAAAAACAATAATAATAATGATGGTGAATGATTAGTAACTGACAATCTACTAAATATTCATTAATGATAACGGTAGTACATTATTAGCTAGTCAAGGGTGATTAATTATAAAGCTTGTCCCAGAAAAAAATGTCTGCTATAATTTTTAACTAAAAACCATATAATTAAATGAATTTTTTAAAAACTATTAAAGACTTTATTGATCAACAACTAAATAGTACATAATAGCATATATTTACATTTTAATTATGATTCATACAAAAGTTGCGCAATTTCCTTTTCACCCCATTCATTAAAATTTGTACAGCATAATCAGATATCATTTTTGTAATTTGTTTCCACTTATATTTGAAATTATCGACAGAATTGAGTGGTTTCTTATATTTTAATAACTTCTGCTTCATATGGGGCCAATATTTTTTGATTGGGCGCAATTCAGGACAATTTGTAGGATTTTCAGATTTATGTACAAATTCTATATGTGGGGTTTCTTTTATACCAATCCATGACTTTTTTTGTGTAATGACATGTTGCCAAATATGGCTAAAATAGTACTGGTGTGTTATGAAGCCTTATAAAGGGCAATAATCATCTTTCAAGACACTCGCTTAAATATCTTTCGCCATTGGAACAAATGGCCTGCCATACAAGCATCTTTTTTGAGAATTTTTCTATTTTAATTACCTTCAATTAGCTACTTTCCAGAATAATAATAATGACCTGGTCGAGATTTTAATTCAAGTTAACAATACGTTTCGACATCCATGATAACACATAATTTTTTTGATATCACTTTAAAGTAAAGTTTTCTTTTTGTGTTAGTTTCTTGCTTAGTATTCCTGTTAGGCACTTTTGTTTTTTTAAATACTTTATAGAATTCTTTAGCTTAATTTTCTGGACTGTTGATTGAGTAGTTTCAAATTTCTTAACCAAATCTCTCACAGAAAGATTTTTATTTTTACACAAAGCCTCCAAGACATTTTCTCAATATTTTGATCTACAAATCCAGGTTTGCATCCACTTCCACATTATTTTGTGTATTACCCGTTTCATTATATCTTCTTAACACCCTTTGAACAGTCCTTGTTGTAGATTTTAACTCTAAAGCTACTTTTCTTGTGGATATATGCCTATTTTGAACACATTTGTACAAAATATTTTCGCGTAATTCTTCGTATTTCGATGGCATCTTTGTATACTAAATTGTATGAAAGTTGTTAACTAATTGTTTTTGTATATGTATAAAAGCAGTATACGAAAAGGCCCAAATCTAAGCGACAATTTGTTCTGGGGCAAGCTTTATTTTACTTTTACAATTATTTTTCTCCTAAAATAATTAATGTCCGGTTCAAAGCAGAAAATTTAAATTAATCTCCTTTAATAATTTGATTTTACTAGCGGTGACTTTTACCCAATATTTAAAATATATGAGTTTTAAAAATGTTGTTTACAACATTTAATTTTGAAGAGGTTTGAAAATGTGGACTGTCTATAGTTTTGTTTGTAAACCTGGCGAATTTTATTAATTTTCTGAGAGAAAATATGAACGACAGTTTTTCCGTAACTTTAGATAAACATGTTTTAAAAACGGCTGTAATTTAGTAACCAGTCAACCGGGTTTCAACATTCAATTCCTCATCTATTGACCATAGTTTCATCCCTTAATATCAACCCTCCAGAAAATAATTAATTCTAAAATGAAGAATTATTCACAATTGGTTTAAACATATAATTTTATTTTGATAATTTACTATTCTTTAATATTAAAAATTACTTTTAAAGATTGTTTAGTATTTTTAATGATAGATGCTCATTTTAAATTCTGTTTTGCAGTTGACGCAAATTATCTGAATGCGGCATTCAGTCCCAGGAGTCGAGCGCCATGCCCACGTTGTCCACGCTGTCCACGCTGTCCACCGGGTGCTTCAACACACTTCGGGAACAAAAGATAAGTAAACATGTCGTTTATTTATATTTTAATTAGTCTAAAAGAAATTATTAATAATTTGTTTAGAATTTTATTGAGACACTGCCTTGACATACATCTGCTGTATTATTTTATACAAATATATTTCAACTAAATGATTGATATAAATAAATGTAATTAAATCATCCTTCAACGATTATTTATACTAGCGGTCATTGTATTTTATAAATAAAGTTCACAAATACTTTTATCCTTTTCGGTAATTGTTTCAAATATATGAGTTTTAAAAGATTTCTTTACAATATTTAAATGGAGTGTATCTTTTAAATTTGAAGAGGTTTGAAAATTTGAACTGCCTATAGTTTATGAATATGAATGACAGTTTTTCCGTAACTTTAGATAAACATGTTTTAAAAACGGCTGTAATTTAGTAACCAGTCAACCGGGTTTCAACATTCAATTCCTCATCTATTGACTATAGTTTCATCCTTTAATATCAACCCTCCAGAAAATAATTAATTTTAAAATAAACGTTATTGAAGCGAGGATGGTGTGTCGGGTTGAGAATGTTTGTCGAAGACTGATGAGTGGATGTTCTGTGAAAATTATTTGTGATATTAACAATTGGTTTAAACATGTAATTTTATTTTGCTAATTTACTATTCTTTAATATTAAAAATTACTTTTACAGATCGTTTAGTATTTTTAATGATAGATGCTCATTTTAAATTGTGTTTTGCAGTTTACGCAAATGATCAGAATGCGGCATTCAGTCCCAGGAGTCGAGCGCCATGCCCACGCTGTCCACCGGTTGCTTCAACACACTTCAAGAATAAAAGATAAGTACACATTTTATTTATATTTTAATTAATCTAAAAAATGAGAAAAGAAATTATTAATAATTGATTTAGAATTTTATTGAGACACAGCCTTGACATACATCTGCTGTCTTTTAATTTAATTTATTATTTGATGTGATAAATATTTGTTTAAACTGTTTTAAAAGTAAATTGCTAAATTCTAGAAACGTTATTATTTTACTTTTGTTTATACTAAATAATAATATATTAATAACATTAATAATTTCTAATAATAATAACAGTAAACTGAGTAATATTGTATTTGAAGTGTATGTTAGATGTGTATATGTTGTGTATGTTTCAAATTCACTTTAATCTCATTCATTGGTTGTGAGTGTGTCATCAAGTAGGTCGCTCGGAGTCTGCAACAAGGAACCATGAACATTATGAAGAAGTTTGTGTTTGTTTCACTTGCCCAACAAACGTCGTCGTGTAATTTAACTTTTGTCTGCCTTATTTAAAGGCCTTCATAACTTCATAACCGATATCGTATCGTGGATTTGATTTATAGTTATACTATAAGATCATATTCACGAGTCAATATCGTGTCTTTTATCTCTACGTACATTTTAATTTAGTTAGTTAGTTGCTGCCTTAATAGGAGGCCATCCTAACTGTGTGTAGTTCTTTTCGTGGGGTTGATTTATTACTATAAATCAATTTTACGAATTGAAATTGTGTAGATCGATATCTATCGTGGGTTTGATTTGAAATCAACCTCACGAGTCGATATCGTGTATTTTGTATTTTCCACCACAAAACGCTGGCCCCACGTGGGGCCCCAACATACATACCATCACCAGGCAAGTGTTGAAGCGTTTCGTGATCCGGGTTGGGGCGAGTCCCTCGCGAGCGTGCTGCTGAGTGTAGCTAGAAGGTGTAAGCCGATGCCTTGGGTGGTCGAGTTATCGAATCACAGGAACCATATTGTCCAATGAGTCATTGGGAGATCTAGACATAATTCGACTGTTCGAGCACTGCGAAATCTTCCCAGCAGTCGGGTAGGTTGGTAGGCGGTGAACCGAGAGGTCGTGGGCACGGAATATGCTCAACGTTTTTGCTAACTTGACAAGCACGCTTCGGTTGCTTTGTCGTAGATTCGTAGCTAGTCGTTGGCAAACACTTAGGTAAGATAGGGTAGGTAGGGAGAAAAAGATGGCACCTTTACTGAAGACTACGTAAAATGTGAGTCTCTTTCAGGTTCTTCCTAACACTTGACCGATATCTTATCGTGGATATGATTTATAGTTATACTATAAGATCATATTCACGAGTCAATATCGTGTTTTTTATCTACGTACATTTAAATTTAGTTAGTTTAGTTTCTGCCTTGTTAGAAGGCCTTCCTAACAACTGTGTAGTTCTTTTCGTGGGGTTGATTTATTACTATAAATCAATTTTACGAATCGAAATTGGTTAGAACAATATCTATCGTGGGGTTGATTTATTTCCATAAATCAATTTTACGAATTGATATTGTGATATCTATCGTGGGTTTGATGTGTAATCAACCTCACGAGTCGATATCGGATGTTTTGTATTGTCCACCATAAAACGCTGGCCCCACGTGGGGCCCCATCATAGCGTTTCGCGGTTGCTTTGTTGTAGATTCGTAGCTAGTCTTTGACAAAAACTTAGGTAAGATAGGGTAGGTAGGGAGAAGAAGGACACCATCATTGAAAACTTACTGTTTTTCAAGGAGTATTTGTACTTGTTTTTAATAATATTTTGTTGCTAGGTGCGGTGGTGAATGAAGAAAACCAACGTTTCCTGTTGGTGATTACATCAAAATGCTGGGAAGATTCATCAGCAGCAGAATCAACAGCTTCTCTTCAAACATATCAGAAGATGACTGCAAAGTCAACGCAGAATGTCGTCAAGACCGCTGCCTCCAACATCAATATAAGATAATTATTAGTTTTAAGTGGGTTGTATTTAATCGAGCACCAAAATATCAGCTTTAAATAATTCATATTCAATATCCAAAATACTAGACTTTGCTAATCTGTTTATCAATTTAAATATCAAATATTTGTATTTGCTATTTTGCCATATTAGCATTTAATTTTCCATGAAGCTTATTTACTATTATATTTAAAGATCAGTTAGTAATTTTTTTATTATTATTTTTAGTATTAATTTAATTATTTCAGACTATCAAAATATAATTTAACTAGGGTTAAAAATATATATTTTTGGTGTTTAATAAATATATTTCTGGCAAGAGCAACACAGTTCTTATTGATTATTGATGATACAATGATTTCGGTGCTCATTTAAATTATTCCCTTTTTAAATTATTTGGGTAAAAGTCTGTTAAAAACAGTAATAAATATGTTGTTTTAAATTAATATAAAATAGCGCAATTGTGTACAAGGGAGAATGTGAGTGAAAATGGACAGAGAGTGATTGATTTTATTCTGTGTGATGAATGATTGATGCGCGGTTTTTCAGTTCATTCTGACATTTATATGACATAATTATTTGTCGCAATTTTGTTGAGCGACTTGGTCGTGTTAGAAGACCTAAAATAATTAGAAATATAGTAAAACCGTCAGAAGGGTATCATTAGAAATATATTACAATATACACTTTTCTATTTACTATTTCATATACAATTTAATTCTTTTTTTATTGAGTTAATTTGTAATTTTACGTATTCATCTTTTTTCTGCCAATTTGCACCAATTTTTAATTGTCTGCCTCCATTATTTTTCTCTTTTTAAAATTATTTAAACTTTTGCTAGAATTTTAATGAACGCGTACCTGACATAGAACTTAAATTTAATCTTGTACATTATTAATATTTGTATCTTTGGACTAGAGAACTTTTAAAATTTTGGCCCTACAGTATTAAATGAGGCAGAAATTTCCTCCCAACACTTTTCTTCTCCTTAACACAATACTTTATTTTTCATTCTATACATGTTTTTAACTCTCACTAAATCTATTAATAATTCAACTTCATTGGTGGAAAAATTTGCAGCTCTTTTAATATTTTCCATCATGTGTATATAAATATATTTCTTATTTTACCTGTGACAGAATATAAACTGAGGCAATGATTATCATTTTCTTAGAATCCCAAATTACACAACACCATAAAATTATGTTTACATTCAGTTTAGGTTCAGCTGAACTAGATTAATTTGACAAGTTATAAACAAAAAAATGTTGAGGCTCAAGTTCAAGGTTCAACTGAAAAACCGAGCATGAGAAGTGTATTTGATGGTGTCGCGTATACGTCTGGATAAAAGTTGGTGAATGAGGGTGTTAGAGATATGTCTGTTGAGTAAATAAATGAATGAAGGAATGGTACGAATGATGAATTATATTGTGGAATGAATCAGATGTTTGGAATAGATGGTGTGAGTATTTTAGGGGTTTGTATGGTAGCGTAAATGGACTGAATGGTTGTAGTGAAATTGCAAGAGAAAATGTTAGAGGTGAGAATGATGTCGGCTTGAATGAGATGTTGATGTATGGAGGTGAGAGGTTATTTGACTCCTGATGATTGGAAATGCGCGCACGCAGTTAGAGTGTTTGAAGGTAGCGAGGCTGCGGTAGTGTCTGCGTTACCTGGTGCGGATGATGTTGTAAATGATTTCAATAAATGAAGCAGAAAACGATTTAAATAATGTTAATTAATGATAATGTGTTAGTAGAATTAGTATTTAGTTTTATAAATTTGGCAATAACATTTATTGGTAGATGTGGTTTACAAAACAAATTTACAAATACTTATATATTGTACAAATACAAACACATTGTTAATAGAGAGAGGGACTGTTTAGGGAATGTCCTTTAATGACAAGGGCTATGAACATCTAAATATTCATTCATTAGTTTCTGGTCGGCCCTAACGGCTTTCTTAATTTTAAAAGCTTCAAGGAAAGTGAATCGATATCCTTTCCTTTTATATGTAGAACTGACAAATTACATATAGAACTTTTATGATAAAAATCTATCAAGTGTTTAGCTAGATTAGACTGGGTACTTTTGATCATATAATTATAACAATACTCTTTAAATCTAGTCTGGAAACTTGGTCCTGTTTGCTCTATATAAACATATTCACAATCTTTACATTTAATTTAACAAAGGGTCTTTATTCATTAGTTTATTATTATTAGTATATAATGTCAAATTTCCTCCAATTCTTAGCCATACTACGATTCATGCCATTAACATAATTTAATTTTTTATAAATTGATCTAGATCTAGTTTCAAAGTGTAACAGGATAAAATTAATTTCTTGTAATTGATCTAATTTTCTTATTTATTAGCTTCACTTTGTTTGCTGCAATATTTAAAATGATTATAATTCAGATCATCAGATAAATTATAAAACGTTACTAGCTTTATATTACATGGGTGATACAAATTAGTGGGTTTCCTGTAAATATTAAAATTAAATTTATTGTTAATGTGTTGGATAGTAATGGCCAAGATATTTATGCTTTTATTAACTTTCACTTCAGTGGTAAATTATATATTTTAATCAAATGAATTAAGGACATTTAGTAGTTGTTGCTCCTGGTGTAAAGGGATTAAAACATCGTCGATATATCTATACCAAAAATGTAAATATTTTAGGAGGTATTTATTGGAATTGAGGCATATATATTCTCAAAATTGTTGATGAATATTTCAGATAATAAAGACCCTCATTTTGTTAATTACAAATGTCACCAAAGAGCAAAAATAATTTGTTTGTAAGCAAACTTCCAGCAAGTTTAAAGTTACATGGTTAACTTCAAGCTGTTTTTAATGAAAATTGGAATGGAAGTAAATTCCCAAAACCTCCCTCTCTCTATTAACAGAGTTGGTTTGTATTTGAACTACATATAAGTGTTTGCAAAACCAAGTGTTTTTATTTATTAATTTTAAATCACGTTTCGCCGAATGCAAACAGCTTCATTAATTGAAATGATGAATGTGTTAGTGTTTGAGAAGAGCGATTGCAATGTTTCGGTGATGGATGATGTGAGATTGGAGATGATATGAATGTGTTTGTATATTAGGGTAGTATGTGATCGAGGTATGGACGTATTAATTCAGAATACATTGGTGTATGTTGTATGATGACTCTGAGATTGACATGAATGTTGTTGAAAGAGTGAATATAAGTCAGATGAGATAGTTTAGGAATGTGGAACGTGTGTGGAATGGAAGATATGAATGAACTTTTATGAATGTATATGTATGTATTTATGTATGAAGAGTTGATGGTAGATTGAGCATGTGGTTGAAGCAAGGATAACTGAATGTTTCTGGGGTTCGTGTTACCCCATTTAATAAGATATAGCGTGATGCTCTGTATAATAATTATCTTTACAACATATATATTATTTGTTTAAACTATATAATAATGAATGATTCACTTTAAAATTATAATGATGAATCGTTCTCATCTGTAACACAATACTTTGCTAGCTGACAATTTATTATACATACATATATATTTTTTTATTGTAACATTAGCAGATTGTCAGCTACTGAAACATTGTGATACAGTGACAGTTAGTATAAAAAACAAACAAATTACGAATGATTAACTAGATTTTTCATTGTTAAACATTCCGGCATTATTTTATACAAATATATTTCAAGTAAATGATTGATATAAATAAATTTGAATCAGTTTTATTTTAAATATTATTCTCTAAACAACTTATGACCGATTTAAATAAAGTTAATCAAATCATCCTCCATCGATTATTTATACTAACAGTCAACATATTTTGTAAATAAAGATAATGAAATACTTTTACCCAAAATAATTGTATCAAAGTATTAATTCTAAAAGTTTCCATTATAATAATTAAATTGATTTCTTTTTTAAAATTGGGAAAACTGACAGAATTGATATTTACTAATGATAATAACAAATATATTTTAAGTAGATAGTTGACAATAACTTTGTTTAACACATATTTATTCTTTAAGAATAAGAAATAGATACCTATTGTAATAAGTTATACATGCATCTTATTACAATATTCTTTATTCTTAAAAAATAAATCGGGTTTGAAGAGATTTATTGTGAATTATTTAATTTAAAATATAGTTTTTATTGTTTAAGATAAATAAGTAAATAATATTATTGTAATTTAATATGTAAAAATAATAACAAATATGTTTTAAATAGATAGTTTACAATAACTTTGTTTAACACATATTTATTGTTTAAGAATAAGAAATAGGGTACCCATTGTAATAAGTTAACATATATCTTATTACAATATTCCTTATTCTTAAAGAATAAATGTGTGTTGAAGAGATTTATTGTGAATTATTTAATTTAAAATATAGTTTTTATTGTTTAAGATAAATAAGTTAATAATATTATTGTAATTAAATATGTAAAAACAATAATAAATGTTTTAAATAGATAAGTTTACAATAACTTCCTCCAATTCATTTTCAAGATATAATCCTCTCGAAAAGTCCTCCAATACATTTATATTTCCTCCCATGAAGTCCCTCAAATCAATTATAAAATTTTTCTTCCTCCAATTCATTTATAAGATATCATCCTCCCAAAAACTCCCTCAAATCATTTATAAAATAGCCATCTTACTAAATGTCCCTCAAATCCATTTATAAAATAATCACCCTCTTAAAAAGTTCCTCAAATAACTTATAAAGCAATCCTACATTCTAAAGGACACCCCAGAAAATAAATAATATTTTTTTCAATAATATATTATATATATATTTAATAAAAATTGTAATAATTATGTTTTACATTGTATTTATAATATAAATTTGTAATAAATAAATTGTAATGAATGCTTTAAATATTGTATTTATAATAAATATTGTAATATAGATGTTAGTTTCTATTGTATACTGATTTAAAACGTCAATAAAAGTGTTTAAAATGGCTGCCATTCTTTCATTTATTTCCTTCTGTAAATATAAATATTTTATTCAAATTCAATTAACTTGTCTTCCATTTTGTACCTCCCATATATTAAATGAATTCAATTAAATATCAATTAAGAGGAGGAGCCACGAAAGATTTAATGGGAGTCAACACAACCAATTAAGAAACAGGGTTGCCAATTCACTATAACCAAAATCCAGTAAAGTTACCTCCTCATCGTTCTGCGCCCCGGATACAAATCGACGAATTTGGAGCAATTCCTGACAAAAAACTCGAAGTTTTTTCTAGTTCAAAAACTGAACAATAGACAGCACCACCATGCATACATGATTGATGCTGCCCCCTGGTGACCAATTTTAGAACTAAGAAAAAAAACTTTGAAATTTTGTCAGGATCTGCTCCAATTTGGTCGGTTTGTATCCGGGGCGCAGAACGGCGAGGAGGTATCTTTACTGTATTTTGGTTATAGTGAATTGGCATCACTGCTTTCTTAATTGGTTGTGTTACCGCCCTCATTTCTTCTATTGCTCCTCCTCATAATTGAAACTTAATTGAATTTAATTTTATATATGGGAGGAACAAAATGGCTGATTAATAGAAATTTAAATGGAAGTATTTAAATGTAAATAATTAAATAGACGCCATTTTAAATTCAACCATTGACATTTAAAGTAAAGGAAACCAACATTAAAATAATTAATTAAATTAACTTAGTTCGCAAATTCACCAACAGATGGCAGCACCAGTCCTAAAAACCCGTGAGAAAAAAAATTAAAAACAACAAGGTATGTATAAATATAAACAATATTTATTATCATTGCAAAGTTGTGTACAAGTTTTACTAACATTTTATTTTAGAATTGTTAACTACAAGTACATTTTATTTATAATACAAACTATTTTTTAAATAAATTAATTTAGAATAAGTCTCTTTAAAATATATTTATTCTTGAAGTATAAGACGTATTGCAATAAGATGTATGTTTTCTTATTACAATATTTCTTATTCTTAAAGAATAGATATGTTTTAAATAGAGTTATTGTAAACTTATCTATTTAAAACATTTATTATTGTTTTTACATATTTAATTACAATAATATTATTAACTTATTTATCTTAAACAATAAAAACTATATTTTAAATTAAATAATTCACAATAAATCTCTTCAACACACATTTATTCTTTAAGAATAAGGAATATTGTAATAAGATATATGTTAACTTATTACAATGGGTACCCTATTTCTTATTCTTAAACAATAAATATGTGTTAAACAAAGTTATTGTAAACTATCTATTTAAAACATATTTGTTATTATTTTTACATATTAAATTACAATAATATTATTTACTTATTTATCTTAAACAATAAAAACTATATTTTAAATTAAATAATTCACAATAAATCTCTTCAAACCCGATTTATTTTTTAAGAATAAAGAATATTGTAATAAGATGCATGTATAACTTATTACAATAGGTATCTATTTCTTATTCTTAAAGAATAAATATGTGTTAAACAAAGTTATTGTCAACTATCTACTTAAAATATATTTGTTATTATCATTAGTAAATATCAATTCTGTCAGTTTTCCCAATTTTAAAAAAGAAATCAATTTAATTATTATAATGGAAACTTTTAGAATTAATACTTTGATACAATTATTTTGGGTAAAAGTATTTCATTATCTTTATTTACAAAATATGTTGACTGTTAGTATAAATAATCGATGGAGGATGATTTGATTAACTTTATTTAAATCGGTCATAAGTTGTTTAGAGAATAATATTTAAAATAAAACTGATTCAAATTTATTTATATCAATCATTTACTTGAAATATATTTGTATAAAATAATGCCGGAATGTTTAACAATGAAAAATCTAGTTAATCATTCGTAATTTGTTTGTTTTTTATACTAACTGTCACTGTATCACAATGTTTCAGTAGCTGACAATCTGCTAATGTTACAATAAAAAAATATATATGTATGTATAATAAATTGTCAGCTAGCAAAGTATTGTGTTACAGATGAGAACGATTCATCATTATAATTTTAAAGTGAATCATTCATTATTATATAGTTTAAACAAATAATATATATGTTGTAAAGATAATTATTATACAGAGCATCACGCTATATCTTATTAAATGGGGTAACACGAACCCCAGAAACATTCAGTTATCCTTGCTTCAACCACATGCTCAATCTACCATCAACTCTTCATACATAAATACATACATATACATTCATAAAAGTTCATTCATATCTTCCATTCCACACACGTTCCACATTCCTAAACTATCTCATCTGACTTATATTCACTCTTTCAACAACATTCATGTCAATCTCAGAGTCATCATACAACATACACCAATGTATTCTGAATTAATACGTCCATACCTCGATCACATACTACCCTAATATACAAACACATTCATATCATCTCCAATCTCACATCATCCATCACCGAAACATTGCAATCGCTCTTCTCAAACACTAACACATTCATCATTTCAATTAATGAAGCTGTTTGCATTCGGCGAAACGTGATTTAAAATTAATAAATAAAAACACTTGGTTTTGCAAACACTTATATGTAGTTCAAATACAAACCAACTCTGTTAATAGAGAGAGGGAGGTTTTGGGAATTTACTTCCATTCCAATTTTCATTAAAAACAGCTTGAAGTTAACCATGTAACTTTAAACTTGCTGGAAGTTTGCTTACAAACAAATTATTTTTGCTCTTTGGTGACATTTGTAATTAACAAAATGAGGGTCTTTATTATCTGAAATATTCATCAACAATTTTGAGAATATATATGCCTCAATTCCAATAAATACCTCCTAAAATATTTACATTTTTGGTATAGATATATCGACGATGTTTTAATCCCTTTACACCAGGAGCAACAACTACTAAATGTCCTTAATTCATTTGATTAAAATATATAATTTACCACTGAAGTGAAAGTTAATAAAAGCATAAATATCTTGGCCATTACTATCCAACACATTAACAATAAATTTAATTTTAATATTTACAGGAAACCCACTAATTTGTATCACCCATGTAATATAAAGCTAGTAACGTTTTATAATTTATCTGATGATCTGAATTATAATCATTTTAAATATTGCAGCAAACAAAGTGAAGCTAATAAATAAGAAAATTAGATCAATTACAAGAAATTAATTTTATCCTGTTACACTTTGAAACTAGATCTAGATCAATTTATAAAAAATTAAATTATGTTAATGGCATGAATCGTAGTATGGCTAAGAATTGGAGGAAATTTGACATTATATACTAATAATAATAAACTAATGAATAAAGACCCTTTGTTAAATTAAATGTAAAGATTGTGAATATGTTTATATAGAGCAAACAGGACCAAGTTTCCAGACTAGATTTAAAGAGTATTGTTATAATTATATGATCAAAAGTACCCAGTCTAATCTAGCTAAACACTTGATAGATTTTTATCATAAAAGTTCTATATGTAATTTGTCAGTTCTACATATAAAAGGAAAGGATATCGATTCACTTTCCTTGAAGCTTTTAAAATTAAGAAAGCCGTTAGGGCCGACCAGAAACTAATGAATGAATATTTAGATGTTCATAGCCCTTGTCATTAAAGGACATTCCCTAAACAGTCCCTCTCTCTATTAACAATGTGTTTGTATTTGTACAATATATAAGTATTTGTAAATTTGTTTTGTAAACCACATCTACCAATAAATGTTATTGCCAAATTTATAAAACTAAATACTAATTCTACTAACACATTATCATTAATTAACATTATTTAAATCGTTTTCTGCTTCATTTATTGAAATCATTTACAACATCATCCGCACCAGGTAACGCAGACACTACCGCAGCCTCGCTACCTTCAAACACTCTAACTGCGTGCGCGCATTTCCAATCATCAGGAGTCAAATAACCTCTCACCTCCATACATCAACATCTCATTCAAGCCGACATCATTCTCACCTCTAACATTTTCTCTTGCAATTTCACTACAACCATTCAGTCCATTTACGCTACCATACAAACCCCTAAAATACTCACACCATCTATTCCAAACATCTGATTCATTCCACAATATAATTCATCATTCGTACCATTCCTTCATTCATTTATTTACTCAACAGACATATCTCTAACACCCTCATTCACCAACTTTTATCCAGACGTATACGCGACACCATCAAATACACTTCTCATGCTCGGTTTTTCAGTTGAACCTTGAACTTGAGCCTCAACATTTTTTTGTTTATAACTTGTCAAATTAATCTAGTTCAGCTGAACCTAAACTGAATGTAAACATAATTTTATGGTGTTGTGTAATTTGGGATTCTAAGAAAATGATAATCATTGCCTCAGTTTATATTCTGTCACAGGTAAAATAAGAAATATATTTATATACACATGATGGAAAATATTAAAAGAGCTGCAAATTTTTCCACCAATGAAGTTGAATTATTAATAGATTTAGTGAGAGTTAAAAACATGTATAGAATGAAAAATAAAGTATTGTGTTAAGGAGAAGAAAAGTGTTGGGAGGAAATTTCTGCCTCATTTAATACTGTAGGGCCAAAATTTTAAAAGTTCTCTAGTCCAAAGATACAAATATTAATAATGTACAAGATTAAATTTAAGTTCTATGTCAGGTACGCGTTCATTAAAATTCTAGCAAAAGTTTAAATAATTTTAAAAAGAGAAAAATAATGGAGGCAGACAATTAAAAATTGGTGCAAATTGGCAGAAAAAAGATGAATACGTAAAATTACAAATTAACTCAATAAAAAAAGAATTAAATTGTATATGAAATAGTAAATAGAAAAGTGTATATTGTAATATATTTCTAATGATACCCTTCTGACGGTTTTACTATATTTCTAATTATTTTAGGTCTTCTAACACGACCAAGTCGCTCAACAAAATTGCGACAAATAATTATGTCATATAAATGTCAGAATGAACTGAAAAACCGCGCATCAATCATTCATCACACAGAATAAAATCAATCACTCTCTGTCCATTTTCACTCACATTCTCCCTTGTACACAATTGCGCTATTTTATATTAATTTAAAACAACATATTTATTACTGTTTTTAACAGACTTTTACCCAAATAATTTAAAAAGGGAATAATTTAAATGAGCACCGAAATCATTGTATCATCAATAATCAATAAGAACTGTGTTGCTCTTGCCAGAAATATATTTATTAAACACCAAAAATATATATTTTTAACCCTAGTTAAATTATATTTTGATAGTCTGAAATAATTAAATTAATACTAAAAATAATAATAAAAAAATTACTAACTGATCTTTAAATATAATAGTAAATAAGCTTCATGGAAAATTAAATGCTAATATGGCAAAATAGCAAATACAAATATTTGATATTTAAATTGATAAACAGATTAGCAAAGTCTAGTATTTTGGATATTGAATATGAATTATTTAAAGCTGATATTTTGGTGCTCGATTAAATACAACCCACTTAAAACTAATAATTATCTTATATTGATGTTGGAGGCAGCGGTCTTGACGACATTCTGCGTTGACTTTGCAGTCATCTTCTGATATGTTTGAAGAGAAGCTGTTGATTCTGCTGCTGATGAATCTTCCCAGCATTTTGATGTAATCACCAACAGGAAACGTTGGTTTTCTTCATTCACCACCGCACCTAGCAACAAAATATTATTAAAAACAAGTACAAATACTCCTTGAAAAACAGTAAGTTTTCAATGATGGTGTCCTTCTTCTCCCTACCTACCCTATCTTACCTAAGTTTTTGTCAAAGACTAGCTACGAATCTACAACAAAGCAACCGCGAAACGCTATGATGGGGCCCCACGTGGGGCCAGCGTTTTATGGTGGACAATACAAAACATCCGATATCGACTCGTGAGGTTGATTACACATCAAACCCACGATAGATATCACAATATCAATTCGTAAAATTGATTTATGGAAATAAATCAACCCCACGATAGATATTGTTCTAACCAATTTCGATTCGTAAAATTGATTTATAGTAATAAATCAACCCCACGAAAAGAACTACACAGTTGTTAGGAAGGCCTTCTAACAAGGCAGAAACTAAACTAACTAAATTTAAATGTACGTAGATAAAAAACACGATATTGACTCGTGAATATGATCTTATAGTATAACTATAAATCATATCCACGATAAGATATCGGTCAAGTGTTAGGAAGAACCTGAAAGAGACTCACATTTTACGTAGTCTTCAGTAAAGGTGCCATCTTTTTCTCCCTACCTACCCTATCTTACCTAAGTGTTTGCCAACGACTAGCTACGAATCTACGACAAAGCAACCGAAGCGTGCTTGTCAAGTTAGCAAAAACGTTGAGCATATTCCGTGCCCACGACCTCTCGGTTCACCGCCTACCAACCTACCCGACTGCTGGGAAGATTTCGCAGTGCTCGAACAGTCGAATTATGTCTAGATCTCCCAATGACTCATTGGACAATATGGTTCCTGTGATTCGATAACTCGACCACCCAAGGCATCGGCTTACACCTTCTAGCTACACTCAGCAGCACGCTCGCGAGGGACTCGCCCCAACCCGGATCACGAAACGCTTCAACACTTGCCTGGTGATGGTATGTATGTTGGGGCCCCACGTGGGGCCAGCGTTTTGTGGTGGAAAATACAAAATACACGATATCGACTCGTGAGGTTGATTTCAAATCAAACCCACGATAGATATCGATCTACACAATTTCAATTCGTAAAATTGATTTATAGTAATAAATCAACCCCACGAAAAGAACTACACACAGTTAGGATGGCCTCCTATTAAGGCAGCAACTAACTAACTAAATTAAAATGTACGTAGAGATAAAAGACACGATATTGACTCGTGAATATGATCTTATAGTATAACTATAAATCAAATCCACGATACGATATCGGTTATGAAGTTATGAAGGCCTTTAAATAAGGCAGACAAAAGTTAAATTACACGACGACGTTTGTTGGGCAAGTGAAACAAACACAAACTTCTTCATAATGTTCATGGTTCCTTGTTGCAGACTCCGAGCGACCTACTTGATGACACACTCACAACCAATGAATGAGATTAAAGTGAATTTGAAACATACACAACATATACACATCTAACATACACTTCAAATACAATATTACTCAGTTTACTGTTATTATTATTAGAAATTATTAATGTTATTAATATATTATTATTTAGTATAAACAAAAGTAAAATAATAACGTTTCTAGAATTTAGCAATTTACTTTTAAAACAGTTTAAACAAATATTTATCACATCAAATAATAAATTAAATTAAAAGACAGCAGATGTATGTCAAGGCTGTGTCTCAATAAAATTCTAAATCAATTATTAATAATTTCTTTTCTCATTTTTTAGATTAATTAAAATATAAATAAAATGTGTACTTATCTTTTATTCTTGAAGTGTGTTGAAGCAACCGGTGGACAGCGTGGGCATGGCGCTCGACTCCTGGGACTGAATGCCGCATTCTGATCATTTGCGTAAACTGCAAAACACAATTTAAAATGAGCATCTATCATTAAAAATACTAAACGATCTGTAAAAGTAATTTTTAATATTAAAGAATAGTAAATTAGCAAAATAAAATTACATGTTTAAACCAATTGTTAATATCACAAATAATTTTCACAGAACATCCACTCATCAGTCTTCGACAAACATTCTCAACCCGACACACCATCCTCGCTTCAATAACGTTTATTTTAAAATTAATTATTTTCTGGAGGGTTGATATTAAAGGATGAAACTATAGTCAATAGATGAGGAATTGAATGTTGAAACCCGGTTGACTGGTTACTAAATTACAGCCGTTTTTAAAACATGTTTATCTAAAGTTACGGAAAAACTGTCATTCATATTCATAAACTATAGGCAGTTCAAATTTTCAAACCTCTTCAAATTTAAAAGATACACTCCATTTAAATATTGTAAAGAAATCTTTTAAAACTCATATATTTGAAACAATTACCGAAAAGGATAAAAGTATTTGTGAACTTTATTTATAAAATACAATGACCGCTAGTATAAATAATCGTTGAAGGATGATTTAATTACATTTATTTATATCAATCATTTAGTTGAAATATATTTGTATAAAATAATACAGCAGATGTATGTCAAGGCAGTGTCTCAATAAAATTCTAAACAAATTATTAATAATTTCTTTTAGACTAATTAAAATATAAATAAACGACATGTTTACTTATCTTTTGTTCCCGAAGTGTGTTGAAGCACCCGGTGGACAGCGTGGACAACGTGGGCATGGCGCTCGACTCCTGGGACTGAATGCCGCATTCAGATAATTTGCGTCAACTGCAAAACAGAATTTAAAATGAGCATCTATCATTAAAAATACTAAACAATCTTTAAAAGTAATTTTTAATATTAAAGAATAGTAAATTATCAAAATAAAATTATATGTTTAAACCAATTGTGAATAATTCTTCATTTTAGAATTAATTATTTTCTGGAGGGTTGATATTAAGGGATGAAACTATGGTCAATAGATGAGGAATTGAATGTTGAAACCCGGTTGACTGGTTACTAAATTACAGCCGTTTTTAAAACATGTTTATCTAAAGTTACGGAAAAACTGTCGTTCATATTTTCTCTCAGAAAATTAATAAAATTCGCCAGGTTTACAAACAAAACTATAGACAGTCCACATTTTCAAACCTCTTCAAAATTAAATGTTGTAAACAACATTTTTAAAACTCATATATTTTAAATATTGGGTAAAAGTCACCGCTAGTAAAATCAAATTATTAAAGGAGATTAATTTAAATTTTCTGCTTTGAACCGGACATTAATTATTTTAGGAGAAAAATAATTGTAAAAGTAAAATAAAGCTTGCCCCAGAACAAATTGTCGCTTAGATTTGGGCCTTTTCGTATACTGCTTTTATACATATACAAAAACAATTAGTTAACAACTTTCATACAATTTAGTATACAAAGATGCCATCGAAATACGAAGAATTACGCGAAAATATTTTGTACAAATGTGTTCAAAATAGGCATATATCCACAAGAAAAGTAGCTTTAGAGTTAAAATCTACAACAAGGACTGTTCAAAGGGTGTTAAGAAGATATAATGAAACGGGTAATACACAAAATAATGTGGAAGTGGATGCAAACCTGGATTTGTAGATCAAAATATTGAGAAAATGTCTTGGAGGCTTTGTGTAAAAATAAAAATCTTTCTGTGAGAGATTTGGTTAAGAAATTTGAAACTACTCAATCAACAGTCCAGAAAATTAAGCTAAAGAATTCTATAAAGTATTTAAAAAAACAAAAGTGCCTAACAGGAATACTAAGCAAGAAACTAACACAAAAAGAAAACTTTACTTTAAAGTGATATCAAAAAAATTATGTGTTATCATGGATGTCGAAACGTATTGTTAACTTGAATTAAAATCTCGACCAGGTCATTATTATTATTCTGGAAAGTAGCTAATTGAAGGTAATTAAAATAGAAAAATTCTCAAAAAAGATGCTTGTATGGCAGGCCATTTGTTCCAATGGCGAAAGATATTTAAGCGAGTGTCTTGAAAGATGATTATTGCCCTTTATAAGGCTTCATAACACACCAGTACTATTTTAGCCATATTTGGCAACATGTCATTACACAAAAAAAGTCATGGATTGGTATAAAAGAAACCCCACATATAGAATTTGTACATAAATCTGAAAATCCTACAAATTGTCCTGAATTGCGCCCAATCAAAAAATATTGGCCCCATATGAAGCAGAAGTTATTAAAATATAAGAAACCACTCAATTCTGTCGATAATTTCAAATATAAGTGGAAACAAATTACAAAAATGATATCTGATTATGCTGTACAAATTTTAATGAATGGGGTGAAAAGGAAATTGCGCAACTTTTGTATGAATCATAATTAAAATGTAAATATATGCTATTATGTACTATTTAGTTGTTGATCAATAAAGTCTTTAATAGTTTTTAAAAAATTCATTTAATTATATGGTTTTTAGTTAAAAATTATAGCAGACATTTTTTTCTGGGACAAGCTTTATAATTAATCACTCTTGACTAGCTAATAATGTACTACCGTTATCATTAATGAATATTTAGTAGATTGTCAGTTACTAATCATTCACCATCATTATTATTATTGTTTTTACCCAAATAATTAAAAAAATAACAATGTACTTACATTGATGATGATGTCCACGGTGACACCAGCTCCAGCTGCTCCAAGCTCTGGATGGCGGCAGCTTTAATCACGCCAGCTGCTTCAACATCTTGATGATGTCCCTATAAACATAAAAACAATGTATTAGTAACATAGCATAGCACCCGTCATCATGTTTATTTTAAGGCTCATAATCATCATAACTTTTGAGAGTGAGTGTACTAGAAATAATAAAAGTAAACCCACATTTAGATACACTCATTATTTAAAAAGTAATGAAACTAAAAAATTATTTAATTTATTTAGCAGCGCGTAAGTCTTGTACTAATCGAGATATTTTAAAAGTACAAAGAAACAAAAAATACAAAAATATAAATCAAAAATCATCTCACCTGTTTGGCGGTTTCACTGTGCATCAACAACCTGGTTCACAAGTTGGTTTTGTCGTTGATTTGTGGTGATTGTAAACATTGTCGTTCATAATAATTGGTTTTCAAGTCGACAAATGTTGTTTTCATTCCCTGACATCTGTCTATGGTTTGTGCATGAAATTCATACCTAAAAACGACATTGCCACATTATTTAAATTAATTAAAGTTAAAACTCACTTAATCTACTACATTTTGTTGGTAATTAACAATATTTTAGATTAAAATCATATCATTTTACAAATGTAGTTTACTTGTCAAATATCAGTTTCTGACAACTAACATACTACTGCCACCTATTACTAAAACGTTGAACTGTATCAGTGGCGCAGTATGCATCCAAATTATTGGATGTTTATTTTATAAAAATAATTTTATTTCTAATCAATAAAAACTACTCTATATTATTTATTAATAGTTAATATTAACGTTCATAACATAATTTTTTTATTATAAACAGCAAACCCCGAAAACTAATATTTTAATGTCTTTGCCCCCAAAATAGTCCACGGATTTTTTTACCCGCCTAAGTAATTTAGTGATAAAGGGTTCAGTATGCACATGTCTAATCTGCAATTGCAGATTTTGGGCAATTACAATCCATCATATTAGTTATTTAATTAACAAATATATAAGTGTTTGGTTAATGACTGAAAATATGTTTAAAAGTTAATTGAAGCACGAGACAATTAATGTTTTACGTAATTTACCAAATCAAAATACTTCTAGAAGAATATTTAATCGTCCAACAAAATTATTTAGGCCAAGGATTCAAATAAATGGTTTTTACACAGATGTACGCGGAACGTAGGTTTATATTGAAACCAATCCATTCATCAGATTCATTTTCATAATAAAAATATGATTAAATATCGTTCAAAAGATGGAGAATTCAAAATTTAAAACCAATTTCAATTATCTTGACTAGTTTAAAAGTTACAGCCGACATATTTACAGCCAATTTAAATTTTAAAAGATACACTCACCTGCAAAAGTACTGGAAGTGAAGCGTCCGGACACGCCATCAAACATCAAGTCCCCGGGGCCATCATCTCCTCCAGCTCGGCTTCCTGGTGCTCCAGATTCTCCGTCGACTTCTTGCAGCTGTCCAAAGTCACCTGAATGAACACAGACCGGGTGTCAAACATATCAAGTCTCTTGTGTTGGGATGTTGTCATTAATTAATTAATTGAATGTATAACTAAATCACCACACCTTTTACCCATTATTGGGTGAAATCACAGCCACTCGCACTAGCACGTGATTATTTTCAAGCGACCAGCTCTGCTCAGCGTTTTGTTTGCAAGTGTGGAGCTCGAGCTTGTTGCATGATGACTCGCCCGACTAATTAATTGATGACACAACTCAATACATTGAAACTTACACAACATGTCTACATTTCAAATAAAATATTTCTCATTTTACTTTTTTCATTAATTCTTATAAATTATTATTGTTATATATTTTTTATAAAAGTAAACAAATTTAAAACATGAAACGTTTATACGTGAATAATGTCCCAGTAATGGGTAAAAGGCATGATTTGATTTATAAATAAGTTTCTCACCAATGCCAGTACATTTCCGTCTGATTCCATTCTCTTCTCTTGCTGCCGACATGAAGAGTAGGTTTCTGAAGAGCGATCGTCGTCGACACCATCACCACGGTGTTTGCTCTCCAAGTATTTCTAATGATTTGTTTAAAATATCGATCGGTACCAATTCCCAATCAGCGCAGGAATGCAATAAGAGCAGGACAGCTGCTCTCTGGCGAAGTTCATTCTGTTTAAATTCCTCGACTCCGGTTCTGCAGGTTCCAATCTCTTCTCTCCACGGAGGGTTTCATGTCGTTGTGGATGAGTATCCAGTGCTCGCATTTCTCTCCGATTACGCCTGGAACAAACAATAAACACTTACTATTAATTGTAATTGCTAATTACCGCTAACTTTTGTTTAGCTAATCGATAATAAACATGGCTTCCTTCCTCCCAGGTGCCTCCCCCTCATTCCCCTCATTCACCAGCACTCAATTCAATACAATGACCGCTAGTCTATTCAGGGAGATTCATTTTCATTATTTTAGGACAGAACATTTATTTATATCCAACTTTAACTTGAAATATTTTTGACCAAAATAATTCCGGAAGGTTTAACAATTAAAAATATAGTTAATTACCCATCATAATAACTGACACTAGCTAACAATTTACTAGCGTTATCATTAACAAATATCTAGTTACTATTCATCATTATTATTTTAAACTGAATATGAATTTATTTCACAAATTCTCAAATAAATATTAAACAAATAATTAAAAAATAACAATGTTCTTACATTATTGATGTTGAGAGCAGCAGATTTCATATTCAAACTCGTCTTTGCTGATGCCTCCGGGGTGTTGATACACGCTGAGGATGCTTGCAGGTCCCGTGATGTCCCTATAAACATAAAAACAATATATTAGTAACACACTTCATAACATTTATTAAAGTTAATAATGATAACGGAGAAAACAATTAATAGAATAGCTCTAAAATGCTTTAAAAAAAGAACCTACCATTTAGAAGGCTTTCGAATGCCATCACCAACTACAAAATGGCTGAATTGAGTAAATATTATTAAGACTGTATTTGTAAACGCTGTGCCATCAAATCAATACTTTTATCAATTTAAATATATAGAAAGCAAATGATAATAAATAACATGAATACGTATTTAGCCATTAACAATATTTGAATTAAATTTTTAAAGATGAAAATTGAGAAAGATACTCAAAATGAATAGAATATTGTTTTGAAATAATAATAACAATTGGCAAAACCAACTAGTTAAATACATTATTAAGATGTCGTAACACTTGTAGCTGTTATGTATTACAAAGTACATTTTACACTATTTTTAAGTACAAATATCTATCGAAAATATTAGAATAATGTTCTCGTTAACTATTTACCAGTATTTTGTTATAACGTACAATTATTTATCCAGCAACATTCAACAACACAGCGTCATACAAGACTAAATTTATGGAATAAACAGGTTCACTTCGGCAAATTTATCGTTTGAACAAATCAAATACTTTTATAAATTTATATAAAATAAAGAAAATACTTTCAAATTCAGTACTTTTACACATTTTCATGTATAAAAAGTAATATTTATGTATGTAAATAATAATAAATAATATATATCACGCTTTTCGAAATAAAAACACTATTTATAACTGTTAAAATCTAAAGATATGCAAAAATATTATTGTGATTTTAAAGAAAATTTATTAAAAATCATGTTCAAATATGATGTTAAAGCCGTTTATATCAAATTTAATTGTTGAAATGTAATATTCCTATGTTATCGCATCCTATATATGTGTTACGTAATTTATGTAATAAAATGTTGATACATTTTTAATTATCAAAAACTATATTTCTAGGTGAAATTTGTATCAAAATCGTCAGAATAACATCTATACTTACGAAAGGCACTGTATTTTATTAATATTTACTGATATTTTTTACTTAAAACCACTAATTTTCTAGCAGCACATCTAGCTACCACGCTTGCAAGTTATGAACTGTATAGTCGACGCAGCGCCAGCGACCTTCCGAGCAAACCAGTGCACATCAAAATGTCTTGGAGTGTATTTTATGTATAAACATTATAATTTATTGAAAATGACATATATTTAATAACATTAATTCAAAAATTGTTTTTTTAATTAGTGTTTATGAATTTCATCAGTAATTAAAATATTTAAATACAGAAATAAGTATGTAAACATTGAATTAAAAAAAAAACTAGTACTTAAAATATGATTAAATTTACAACATAGAAATA
Source organism: Pterostichus niger (assembly GCA_947425015.1). Lineage (NCBI taxonomy): Eukaryota > Metazoa > Arthropoda > Insecta > Coleoptera > Carabidae > Pterostichus > Pterostichus niger. The sequence continues at coordinate 15,447,782 of OX380347.1, forward strand.
GGGAAACAATTCTTGAATTTCTATCGTACTTTAATAAAAAAAAATCAAAATAATAAATTTAATAGGGATGGTTTTATCGGGATCTATTACTAGGTATAAGTATGTCCATAACGCCTCATTTCAACTAACTTTTCACATGTTTGTTGATAGTTTATTGAAGTAAACGTAATTGTTTATATGTGTAAGAAGTTTCATAGCTGAGAATTAAATAGGGATGGTTTTAACGAAATCTATTGCTAGGTATAAATGTATCCATAACACCTCATTTAACTAAAATTTCACTTTTTTGTTCATTACTTATTGTAGTACATGTAATTTTTTATATGTGTACGAAAAGTTACGGAAAAACTGTCATTCATATTTTCTCTCAAAAAATTAATAAAATTAGCCAGATTTACAAACAAAACTATAGGCAGTCCACATTTTCAATTCTCTTCAAATTTAAAAGATACACTCCATTTAAATATTGTACAGAAAACTTTTAAAACTCATATATTTGAAATATGTGAAACAATTACCCAAAAGGATAAAAGTATTAGTGAACTTTATTTATAAAATACAATGACCGCTAGTATAAATAATCGTTGAAGGATGATTTAATTAAATTTATTTATATCAATCATTTAGTTGAAATATATTTGTATAAAATAATACCGGAACGTTTAACAATGAAACATCTAGTTAATCATCCGTAATTTGTTTGTTTTTTATACTAACTGTCATTGTATCACAATGTTTCAGTAGCTGATAATCTGCTAATAACCTGTCAGCTAGCAAAGTATTGTGTTACAGATGAGAACGATTCATCATTATAATTTTAAAGTGAATCATTCATTATTATAAGATTTAAACAAATAATAAATATGTTGTAAAGATAATTATTATATCTTATGAAATGGGGTAACATTCAGTCATCCTGATACACCATCCTTGCTTCAACCACATTCTCAATCTATATTCCATTCATCATCTCTAACCATTTCGTCCATTTACACAATCTATTCCTAACATCTGATTCTCACCATCTCTTCACACTCAACTCAACCAAAACATTCTGTTTCCATATTTCACTCATCAAATCATCAACTTTCTCTCTCCTTCTCTCCTCATCACGTGGTCAATTAAAAAAAAACATATTCATTACTGTTTACAACAGACTTTTACCCAAATCATTTCAAAAGGGACTCATTTAAATATAATTATTAATATCTACGAATAGTAAATAAGCTTCCCGGATTAAATGAACTCTAGTTATTTGGGCTGAAATGTTGGTGCTCCCTCGCGGGATAATTAAGTAAACAATGCGTATTGCTCCCCAAATTATTTTAGAGGAAATTGTTTCAAGTAAATGTTGTCGAGCATACAAATCTCTATTTAAAGCAATAAACAATATTAATTTCGCATACTTTATATAACTGTAAAAACTAGTTTTCTCTTTTCAATAGAAATTATTTGAAATGATTAAATATTAATTCTGTCCGTTTTCAAATTTAAATATTGTAAAGAAACCTTTTTAGAACTCATTTGTTAAATATTGGAAACAATTTATTTATATTCAACTTTTACTTCAAACATGAATAATTTTAGAGAGAGACTTGTTAATATAGTTAATTACCCTAGCTAATAATTGACTAGAGTTATCATGAAACAATATCTAGTGGATTGTCAGTTAGTATAATTATGTTAAAGTTGCTTACATTGATGTTGAGATGACACCAGCTGCTCCATAATACTGAAGCTGCAGGAGATGCTTGCTGGTCCAGTCATGTCCCCCCTATAAACATACAAACAATGTATTACTAACAGACACTCATACACTTCTTGTTCTGTCCGTAGTCACATCTGCACATGGCGACGTTTGTTCGCTACTACTGTTTACCTTCAAACATGCAAATCATTTTACTTTTAATATTATTATTAGAAATAAATATTGTTATTGTTATATTTTTATTTATAAACACAAAAGTAAAATAATAACTTTGAAATATGTTATCGTTCATGTACCAGATGTACCTACGTACGAAAACTATGTCAAGGCCGTGTCTCAATTAAATTCTAAACAAATTATTCATCATTTCTTTTCTTATTTTTATATACGATATAAGATAACTGCAATAAATGTTTTACTTCTTTTTAACTTTGTGCAAATTTGCATCTGAGTTATTTTCATGGACTACATACTTTTTAGACTAATTGAAAAATGTAAATAAATGATATTATCACTTATCTTACTAATAGAGATATTTTAAAAGTACAAAGAAACAAAAAATATAAATCAAAAACCATCTCACCTGTTTTGAGCTTTCACTGTGCACACTTGTTTCTCCTTGGTTTTATCGTTGATTTGTGCTGATTGTAAACCAAGTCTTCCATAATAATTGGTTTTAAAGTCGATAAATGTTGTTTTCATTCCCTGACATCTGTCTATGGTTTGTGTGTGAAAACCATACCTAAAAACGACATTGCCACATTATTTAAATTAATTGAAGTTCAAACTCACTTAGTTTTAGTTTATAATCACATCATTTTACAAATGTAATATACTTGTCAAATATCAGTTTCTGACAACTAACATACTACTGCCACCTATTCATAATACCTTGAACTGTATCAGTGGCGCAGTATGCATCAAAATTATTGGGTGTTTATATTATAAAAATAATTTCATTTCTAATCAATAATTATTATTAACGAGTAGTTTACTCTATATTATTTATTAATAATTATTATTAACGTTTAAAACATATTTTTTTATTATAAGCAACATTTAACCCCGAAAACTAATATTTTAATGTCTTTGCCCCCAAAATAGTCCACGGATTTTTTTACCCGCCTAAGTAATTTAGTGATAAATTAATTCTCTAGTTTTGAATTCAAAATGACTGAAAAACTATTTAAACTTATTTTAAAACAAATATGTATATAATTTAAACGTAAAATAATTAAAATAAAATAGATTGGTGCTTCAATTAAGTTAATTAAAATTAATGAGATTTTGTAAAGAATATTCGACTATTCAAACTTCATGAATGAAACAAACTTTAAACGGGGTTCAGTACACACATGCCTAATCTGCAATTGCAGATTTTGGGCAATTACAATCAATCATATTAGTTTTTTAATTAACAAATATATAAGTGTTTGGTTAATGACTGAAAATATGTTTACAAGTTAATTGAAGCACGAGACAATTAATGTTTTACGCAATCAAAAATACTTTTAGAAGAATATGTAATCATCCACCAAAATTATTTAGGCCAAGGGCTCAATTAAATGGCTTTTATACAGATGTGCGCGGAACGTAGGTTTATATTGAAACCAATCCATTCATTAAACAATCAGTCTTCAACAAACATTTTCATAATAAAAATATGAATAAATATAGTTGAAAAGATGGAGAATTCAAAATTTAAAACCAATTTCAATTACTTTACTTGCAGAAAAATAATAAAATTAACCATATTTACAGGCAATTCAAATTTTAAAAGATACACTCACTTGAAAAAGTACACGCCATCAAACGTCAAGTCCCCGGGGCCATCATCTCCATTGCTGGTTCCTCCAGCTCGGTTTTCTCGTACTTCAGATTCTTGGTAGACTTCTTGCAGCTGTCCAAAGTCACCTAAATTCACACAGAGCGGGTGTCAAACCAGTCGAGTACAAATCAATTTTAAAAAGCAATGTCTCTTGTGTTAGGATGTTGTAATTAATTAATTAATTAATTGAAAGTATAATTATATCATCACATCTTTTACCCATTATTGGGTTGTTAGTGGTGAAATTTGTAGGTCATTGTTTTCAATGATGATAAATAGCTACAATTCAATTTAAATATTGTTCAGAAAACTTTTAAAAGTCTTATATTTTTTAAATATTGGAAACAATTACCGAAAAGAGTAAAAGTATTTATAAAATACAATGACCGCTAGTAAAAAGAAAAATACTTGTAATAAAAGTGATGGAAATATAGTTGCTCACCCTTAATACTAACTGATAATCAGTAGCAACACGTGTCACTAGCGTTATCATTTACCATGAAATAATGAAAAAATATTCAATTTTCTTACATTTGCAAGAGATGTGGTATGAACACCAGCTCTGCTCAGCGTTTTGTTTGCAAGTGCGGAGCTCGAGCTCGTTGCATGATGACTCGCCCGACTAATTAATTGATGACACAACTCAATACATTGAAACTTACACAACATGTCTACATTTCAAATAAAATATTTCTCATTTAACTTTTTTAATTAATTATTATAAATGATTATTGTTATATTTTTTATAAAAGTAAACAAATTTAAAACGTGAAATGTTTATATGTGAATAATTTCTTTTTTGCTCATTTCCCAGTGATGGGTAAAAGGCGTGATTTTATTTATAAATAACATTCTCACCAATGCCAGAACATTTTCGTGCACAGAGTTTCCGTCTGATTCCGACTCCAAGTCGCAGTTGAACACGCACTGGAGCATTGATAATAAACAGCGCCATATAGTGCAAATGTTTCTGATCTGCCACGTAGAAGAAGAGCAATCCATTCTCTTCTCTTCCGACATGAAGAGTAGGTTTCTGGAGAGCGATCGTCGTCGCCACCATCACCTGTCTGAAATGAAAAAACATATTATTTATTTATCTAAGGCAACACCAGCACTCCAAGTATTTCTAATGATTTGTTTACAGTATCTATCGGTACTAATGCGTCACTAATTCCCACGCTAAACTAACAATCGCATTCGTAAGCCAATTAGCGCAGGAGTGCAATAAGAGCTTGACAGCTGCTGCAAGCTTTCAATGACTAATTGAAAAACAGAAGAACCACTCTCTTTGACAAAATGTATTTAAAGAAAAGTACCTGGACGTGCTTCAGTAGTAAGTTGTACATGTCGCCGTAGAGGCACCTCGCTTGCATTTCTATAGGTAGCTCTCTGGCGAAGCTCATTCTATTTAAATTCCTCGACTCCTGTTCTGCAGGTTCCAATAGAGAACTCTTCAACGGCTTGGATGAGTACGCAGCGGAAGGGACAGTGGTCACATTTCTCTCCGATTACGCCTGGAAGAAAGAATAAATAGTTACTATTAATTATAATTGCTAATTGCAATTACTAATTGGATATGCAGCTTAATCCCAATTACTCAGACACAATCGTATTTTATTGAAACCGCTAACTTTTGTTTAGCTAATCGATAATAAATATGGCTTCCTACCTTCCAGTATCAGTCGAATCCACAGGAAACGCATCATCCACCTGGTGCACAACTATCCTGTGACACTGACCCACTGGTCGGTGGACAACAGCCGACGCCAGCGGTGAAGCTGAAAATAAACAAGACATGTTCCATCTTAACAATTTCTATTCTACAGGCTGGTGACTCGCTCAGCCGGTCATAGGACTTTCACATGGGAAATCAATTTATTGCAATTTCCTGCTTCCCTAATTATTTTAAGCAAAAACGCTTAAAATAAAAGTTTTAGGGCATCAAATTCTGCATCTAAATCAATAAACAGAATTACTTTTACGTGCTCTGTAACGACAGAAATTAAATATAAAAATGTCGAAAATATTGATAGCCATGGAATTGAACAAAAAAAAAAAAATAAATGCTTGACGTTTTATCTGTCAATACATCAACGTTTGACGTTGTGACAGATAAAATGTCAACGTTTGGAGAAATATGACTTACACAATCAGCGAAAAAAATCAATTTTTAAAATTGTACTATAGTGGATATAGCATTATCAGGGTACGCGATATATTTGCGGGATTATATCCTGATAGATCAATTCCAACAAAATCAGCAATACAACAAGTTATTAAAACTCAAGACAAATTTGGATCAGTATACGTTCTGTATCAGAAATGCGATAAAAAGCAGAAAAATATTGCACCGGTGGAAGAAGATGAAGCGGAAGAAAACGCTAACGAAATAAATATACTCGCAGCTGTAATTAATAATCCAAATATTAGTTTGCGATAAATTGCATCTGATTTTGGAATACACCATACAACTGCCCTAAAAATATTAAGAAAACATAAGTTTAAGTCATATAAATTCTCCGTACACCAAGAAATTTTTGAAAATGATAAGTTTCAACGCATGACCTTTTGCGAAAGAATTATGGACATGGCTAATGTGGACGAAAATTTTATCAACAATATTTGCTTTTCTGATGAGTCTACCTTCAATATAAATGGAGAGCCAAATGTTCAAAACTTTCGTAATTGGCATCAGGAAAATAAAAATTTAATACTAACTAATCATTCACAATATCATGGGACAGTGAATGTTTGGGTAGGATTATTGGGCCGAAATGTAATAGGGCCATTTTTTATTGATGGAAAAATGAATGGCGATAAATATTTAGAATTGCTTCAAATCGATGTTGGACCTGCCATTAACAATGTTGCAGGAGAAAATATTGTTTGGTTTCAGAAGGACGACTGTCCAGCACATTTTACAAACACAGTAACTTTATATTTGAATAAGGTTTTCCCAAATTGTTGGATTTGCCAACTCAATCACCGGCTTTGTCATCTAATGACCTTTCTGTGGGGCCATTTAAAAAATGAAATTTACTAAAGTAGGCACCCAAATGTGGATTCTCTAAAACAAAGAATTGCAGAGGAATGCAGGAATATTACAGCCCGGCAGCTATCAAATATGCGCCGTAATTTTTACGAAAGACTTGGGTTTTGCTTAGCGAACAATGGAGATGTTTTTAAGCGTATGCTCTAGACTAGAATATGTATTTATTATGTCCAGTATAGTTTAATTTTGTTATAAATAAATTTTAGTTCTGATATTAAAATTAAATAAATAAACTGTTAACGGGCCTACTTAATTATGAATGTTTTATAAAATATAAATATTTTCTCCTGCAGGTCCAACGTCAAACGTTGACATTTTATCTGTCACAACGGCAAACGTTGATGTTTTGACAGATAAAACGTCAAACATTTTTTTTTTGTTTCATTCCATGGCTATGAATATTTTCAACATAATTTTCGACATTTTCATATTTAATTTCTGTCTTACAAAGCACGTAAAAGTAATTCTGTTTATTGATTTATATGCAGAATTTGATAAGCTACAATCACTCAGAATCAAAAACATCTACTCACCCCCTTAGATGAATCACACTTCTCCCCGACGAATACATTCGCCGGTGATGAGCACGGAATGAAATAGTCGTTTTGGACCTCTGGGCGGCCGCAGTAACCTGCTGCATGCACAGGATTCGCAACGAGCTCCTGCAAAAAAAGAGAAATTATTTTCATTATAGGTTAACAACCATGACATAACTCATTGGTACTAAGGAGACCAAAAACGCAGATTACTGTCTAAGTAGAAGATGACGGTTAAAAAAAAAATCTTACTCACGTGGAATCTAATCCAGATATCCAATAACTCGTCCACTAGCCCTCATTCCCCAGCACTAAATTCGATACAATGACCGTTGCTAAAAATAAACTATTCAGGGAGATTTATTTTAATTTTCTGTGTTGAACCGAGATCTGTAACGGCAGTAATAGGTATAAGGCATGATTAACTAAAAAGATCGAGATGTGCAAGAATTTTATTACTTTAAACAAAAACAAATAACTTAAATTTCTTTTATTTTAATTTTTAATATTTATCTTTTTTCTATTCTATACTATTTTATAATTTACGTACCAGACTTGAAAGATTTCCTTGTAGCACGGGAGACTACATTGGAGGCAGGCGTCTCCCCATGGAATACGAAAACACCTGAAATCAAAAATAATTTTATTTGTGGTTTACCTACATTATTTCAGCTTCGAGAAAATAAACACAAGAAGTTTGTTCCATTTTGGAGAAAACAGCTGTCTTCAAGATGAATTGGGAAATGGTAGAGGAAGAAGATGGTTGCCTTTCAAGACATTTTGAGATAAAATAAAACAAGTTCTATTTGATATTACTCACCGTCTTACCATCTTCTTAGGTGATGACAGTTCGGTAACCTGAGTTGGATAATGACGAACGGGGAGCATCGCTTCCTAGAAAACCACTTGAATCAAGGAGCCAGCTACCAGAGCTAGTTGACAAGGAGCCGGTCTCCGGGAGGCCTAACACGCAGAAACCGCCGTCTGTGCCCTACAAGGTGAAAGATTCACCATTTCATTTATTTTGAAGGCTTTCGAATGGCATCAGCACCTACCAATAAGAACACGGAATCACCTGTGGTTGCAAAAAAAAACAGTAACAGACCATTGATTTAACTGCACACCACTGCCACTAATTTACTAAAAATCATGTTCAAATATGATGTTAAAGTCGTTTATCTCAAATTTAATTGTTGAAATTTAATATTTCTATGTTATTGTATCCTCTATACGTGTTGCGTACAAAGCAATTTATGTAACAAAATGTTGATACATTTTCAAGTATCAAAAACTATATTTCCAGGTAAAATTTGTATCAACATCGTCTGAATAACATCTATACTTACGAAAGGCACTATATTTTATTATTATTTATTGATATTTTTATTCAAAAACTCTAATTTTCTAGCAGCAAAATTACCTGTCATGTTCGTTACTTTTGGACTCGACACGCAGCGCATACGCACAACATGATTCTTCCAAGTAAACCAGTGCACATCAAAATGTCCTGGAGTGTATTTTATGAATAAAAAATATTATTTATTAAAAATGTCATATATTTAATAACATTAATTCAAAATATGTTTTCTAAATTAGTGTTTATGAATTTCATCGGTAATTAAAATATTAAAATTCAGAAATAAGTAAGTAAACATTCAATTTAAATAAAAGCTAGTAAATATGATTGAATTTTCAACATAGAAATAGGGAAACTATTCTTGAAAATCTATTGTATTTTAATAAAAAAATAAAATAAATAAACATAAATTTAATGGGGATGGTTTTATCGGGATCTATTGCTAGGTATAAATATGTCTATAACGGCTCATTTAAATTAAATTTTCACTTTTTTATTGATTGTTTATTGCAGTACACGTAATTGTTTATATGTGCACGAAATTTCATAGCTGGGAATGAACTAGGGACGGTTTTATCATAATTTATTAATGAATACAACGAAACTTCTGAATTGTACTCTGTAGACCAACGTCATGGATGACGAGTAAGATGTGACGTCATTGCTGCATGAACTGAATCCCAGCCGCCTAACATGGCTATCGACACAGCAATTGTTTCCTACTTGCATCTCGATCAATGTATCAGTGTTTCGTTTATTGGTTATTGTAATATTTATTATTGTTTATATGTGTACGAAGTTTCATAGCTGTAAAATAAATAGGGGTTGTTTTATCGTAATCTATTGCTAGGTATACATATGTCCATAACGACTCATTTAAATTAAATTTTCACTATTTTATTGATTGTTTATTGAAGAACATGTAATTGTTTATACATATATGAAGTTTCATAGACGAGAAATAAATAGGGGCGGATTTATCGAAATCTATTGCTAGGTATAAATATGTCCATAACGCCACATTTAACGTAATATTTCACTTTTTTGTTGTTTTGTTATTGAAGTACATGTATTTGTTTATATGTGTACGAAATTTTATAGCTCAGAGTTTAATAGGGATGAAATAAATCAAATCTATTGCTGGAGACGGCACATGTCACACATGTATATATTGATGACGTCACTTCACTGTGTGCTCCTTTAAATCTATTGCTGGGTATAAACGTCTTATACTTCTATTTGGAACAATGTATCAATTTTCAGTCATTTGTTTATTGTAGTAAACATTATTGTCTATAAATATACTAAATTTCCCGTGATGAAGTTTAATAGTTAAGGAAATAATGAAACTATTGCTGGCTAATGTATTGCTGCGGAACTGTCACTGACAGCTAGCAATACATTTGAACGGTAGAACTATAATTGAGGTAGGTTAGTGTATTGCTGGGAAAAAGTATTGCTGATTTATCTATGTGTAAACAACAATACACTAATCTTCCTCAACTATAGTTCTACCGTTCAAATGTATTGCTAGCTGTCAGTGACAGTTCCGCAGCAATACATCAGCCAGCAATAGTTTCATTATTTCCTTAACTATTCAACTTTATCACGGGAAATTTAGTATATTTATAGACAATAATGTTTACTACAACAAACAAATAACTGAAAATTGATACATTGTTCCAAATAGAAGTATAAGACGTTTATACCCAGCAATAGATTTAAAGTAGCACTACAGAAACACAGCGAAGTGACGTTAAATGTGGCGTTATGGACATGTGCTGCCATCAGGTTGTAGCTCTGCTAGCTAAAATTTCTTAGTTCGTTGTTACGGTGAACACGCATATCGCGCGAGCATTATCAGACTAGTTTTCAAAAGAGTGTTATCATTTAGTAGCAGTTAAAATTGCTTAGTCAGAATGTTCGATGTATGTATTTTAATTGTTTTTTAAAAGTATTGTGAATTAATATCTAGGTTAGTGATTTAGAATAAATGTTATTTAAAAATATTTTGTTTTAGGTGGAAATTATCAATACTTCTGGTTTGAAACCAGTAGGAACCTTACAGGTTCTACCAACGATGACAATCAGTCAGCTGAAAAATGATATTGCCAAGCTGAAAAAGAGTTTAATTATTGAAAGACAATCAATAAGAACTGAACCAAAGGGCAAGCCTGTAAAAGACAATGCTACTTTAAGTTCACTGGGTATTCAGGCAGGAAGTAAACTGTTTGTAAAAGACTTAGGACCTCAAATCGGCTGGAAAACTGTCTTTTTGGCAGAATACGCAGGGCCTTTATTTGTTTATTTGTGGATGTATCAAAGACCATGGATTTTTTATGGAGATGTCGACAGTACTCCAATGACACAGACCACACAGTATATACATTTGGTAACATTATTTTCTTTTTGAATATGAATTCTTTTTTACAGTATCGCTTGTATGTGTTGGGCTATACATTATGTCAAAAGACTGTTGGAGACATTATTTGTACATAGATTCTCACACTCTACTATGCCACTTGGAAATTTATTTAAAAATTGTTCTTATTACTGGTTATTTACAATGTACGTTGCATATTATGTTAATCATCCATTGTATACTGAACCAAATATTCTTCAAGTGTATCTAGGACTCGTAGGCTTTGTGGTAATTATCGTCATTAATATTCAATTAATTCATCACGGTCATTGTTGACGTCAAATACATTTGATTTATTTAGTTTTCAGAACTTGGCAATTTAAGCATCCATATGGCTTTACGGAATTTGCGTCCGTCTGGAACCACTACAAGAAAAATCCCTAAACCGACTGGTAATCCGTTGACAATTTTGTTTGATTTCGTTTCATGCCCGAACTACACTTACGAAGTTATGTCCTGGACCGCCTTCACTCTTATGACGCAGTGCGTGGCAGGTTTGTTCATGTTTATATTTCCAAAATCAATTTACTCACCATGTACCATGAATGTTTTTCAGCCGGTTTATTTGCTTTCGCTGGATTTTACCAAATGGCAATTTGGGCTTTGGGAAAACACAGAAATTATAAGAAAGAATTCCTGAGTTACCCTCCTAACCGCAAGGCGATCATTCCATTGGTTCTTTAAATCCATATCAATTTGTTGAGTTGTTAATTATTTTTATATGAAGTATTTGTTAAAATTTTTGTACAATTTATTTAATTATGACAAAGAATTTAAAGTCTGGTTCTGAATGTGGTATATTTAAGTTACATATATAATTAATTGGTATTTTAGGTTTGTGTAAGTTAAAGAATTGGTGTTTATAATAAATATTTTATGGAAATGTTTCGTTTCATTGTAAAATGTACTTACTCCTATACTTATCTCATAGGCGAAGCTTCAGGACATATCCAATGTATTTATAGGCTTCCCCTAATAATCATAATAAAAAATTTACGGAAAAAAATATTTCATTTTACTGACAATGCAATTAACTCTGGAGATCTCCTAATGTTATGAACAAAAATTATTTTTCATTCTAATGCAATCAAAATACTAGAGTTTATTTTAAAAGTGCTGATCTTCACGTTAGTACTTTTAGAGTCAAGAAATGACTAGTAAAACAAAAAAATATACTATTATCATAGACCTAATTGTGATATTACTTCTTGTATAACATCTTCCCTCACTACTATTTCTATTTAAACCATAAATATTAACACATTTTTCTAAAACTGCACAAAATGATATCTATTCATTTCGACAGGGGTATAATTTATTATAATTAAAAATATTGTACCATTTACGGCTAAAATAGAGATATTTGTAAATTTAATTTTCATTTCTCGATCTGAAAACGTTGTTTCCTTTGATAATTTCATAACGAGTATAACACAAGTACATAAATACACATTTTTTATTACTGGTTGACCTAAATAAATAAATGTTTCTAGTTTCGCCTATATTGAACTTAAAAGGGTTAATAATATAAATCAAAAGCAATATACTAAAAGAAAATAATGATTAAAACAGTTATTTCTACATAAAAAGCTGCAAATCCATACTTAGTCATTTGTAATAATATATGCATGTAAAATATACATGTACAAATTAAAAAAAATCAATATGTTATCGCTGGGTTTTTATTTACATGAAGTACATTAGAGGCATAAACAGACAACAATATTAAAGTGCACAAAAATCTGTATAATATTTCGCGCCTCAAGAATTACAATTGAAACCAAGCGACAAACATGCTAGAAATTTGTTAATCGAATAAAAGAAACGATTTGATTAGTTCAATCTAGGTCTCGATCTTTTCTTGTTCTTGACTGATATCAAAGGTAAAACATTGAGTCAAGTCATACATAACATGACCGTTCTTTCTGTACAGTAACAAAACTTAGTTCTTACCGATAGCTACTATCAAGGAAGCCGCTCAGCCGAAAATCAATTTTAGCATTTAGCACTTAGTAGGCATATAAAAATAACATGAAACGCTTTTCTCTTTTTTCATTGGTGTTTATCTTATTGTTTATACTTTATTCACATTAATATAGTATATTTGAATATAATCTACTAGAACTAGAGTATGAAGCAAGAGATCAGAATATGTCGTGCCCATTGGCTTAGGAGAGGCATAGGCGTTGCACATTCTACCGAACGTTGGAAAGATTTTGTTATTTAGACTTATTCTAATGCAGAGCGTTCCTTGAAAGCAACTATGGAGAAAGCACAATATAAATAGATATATTATATGTAATAAAATCTTGCTGTTAATCAATGTATTATAAAATAAATATAATAATATTCATTTATCAAATGCCCTAATCTAAAGTATTTATTATACCTAAATACCTAACAGTGCAATGTCTTCTGTTCAGAGTATAACTATATATATTAAAAAATTCGTGCTCTGCGACAAACAATTCATATATTTTACACGTACAAAAGCGAACTTACTAGTAACATATTATAAATTGATTTTTTTTATCGATTTTGATTTTCTTATTAATGAATATTAGTGAATGAAAATAGCAGCTCAATTGGTGATTATTTTAAAATCAGTGGCGTCGAAGCTGATGATGCAGTCTTTTAAAACAGATATCACATAAATTAGTGTTACTGAAGATATGTGAACTGAAACGAACACAACTAATCGAAAACGGAACATTGCCAACGAGTGTTTCGAACTTCGAACTTGGATCCATCCAAATGACTTTCGTCAGCTAAGACCGCCAAATTTTCCTATCACGTTACAGAAAAATACTGACTGTATACAATTGACAGCAGTGTGCACATGTACAACTTTCGCATGAATGAGTCATTAAATAAAGTAAATAGCAAGCAACTAATTTATGAAATGCAACGAGCAACAACCATGCAACAAACAAACAAACAAACAACCAACCAAATTCGTACAAGCTAGCACCACTCCCATCTCGAGAAAGCCTCGTCCACTTCTGCGACAAGGATACTTTGTTTTCAGCAGCAATTGACACATTCGGTTGATTTTGTGAGTTGTACATTTTACTCTTGTAAGGCATCGTTTACGTATCATTTCGTTAAGCTCGTACTTTATTGCCAGGTTAAAACCATTTCATACCAGAACTAGAACCGAAACCATTCAATTAGGCGAACCAGCGAACGCAAAAAGCGAATTGTTGTGAAAACAAAGTATCAAAGTACATTACAATTGCCCCAAAAATACTTTGCAACACCTAGTTTAAAAAATATATTTTATATTTCTTTTCTTATTCATTAATTCCATATGACAATGACAATGAACATGATTCGTAATGATGATGGCGATGATTTATAAATGACAGCTATAGCTACGTAACAGAAACGAAAGCAGCAGCAGATAGTAGAAGTTAGAAGACGCGTAGAAGTTTGCAATTTGCTAAACGCTGATGGCTGATGGACAGGAAGGAATAATGTTATGTAATCGTAACAAATGATTACAGAACTCAATTCGTAAGTTATGTTCATGTTAGTGTAATGTAATGTACCAGAATCGGTATATGCAGTTTGTATTGTATTGTATCATTATTTATTATAAGAAGCATCGGCCACGAAACGCTACTCCCGCCATTTCAATTATAGTAAAATATATTGATTTGGCGTCTTATATGTATATAGTAATATATTATCATTTATACATTTATATAAAAAAATGAAAAACCTATTTTAAATCAGGCAGTGACGAGACTAATATAAAACAATTTACACTACGTTTTAAAAAATTGATATTTCGAATCATTAAATGCTAACCATGAAAATATTCGGACAGGTTTGAATTTTATTAAATCTCTATAAATTAGTCGTTTCCAGTGTACCTACTGCAGTTCGTATATATTACAAGAGATTCATATATTATCAGTATTTTACTTCAGAGTTCCCAATAAATACTTACTACAAAACACAAGGTTGGGTTGGGTTGGGTTGGTTTGGATTGGGTAAGTTTATGATAGGTATGTACAGAGACAGAATAACATTTTTTTTCTTACTGTTACTACAATACTAATTGTACGATACGAATACGAAAATAAACACAATAGAATGTCAAATTATATAAATTAAATAACATGATCTTCGTAAAAAAATAAACAATATTAAATAATGTTATCTTCGAGCAAAATAAAATTAAAAAAACTTTGTATACTTTACTATTAAAATCAATACGTTTACAAGACACACAGCCAGAATATATGTTTAGGTCAAATCATGTTGGCAAATTTCATTGCAATGTTTTTTTCTATCACATTTTCGATAAAAATATTCCAAATTTCAAGACTACGACAAACATATGTTGTCATTTTAAATTCAGATCAAGCTGCCATGCAAACGAACGAATACTGACACATCATGTGTAAAGAGATTCAAGTTCAGCGTTGCGTTGTCAAAGTTGGAAGGGAACCCTGAATATTAAGACTCAACCCAAATAAATATATTATATAAAAACTTGTTCGTATTTTAAGTAGAGAGAATGAATAATATGTACTACCATTTTGATATCCTCTCGAGCGGCAAATCAAAGTCAAGATTCCGTCAGTGAAACCGAGAAAACCGAGGTAGTTATTAACAAAATATCGGAATCTTCAATACCACTCATCATAAAAACTATATAATAACGAATCATCACACAAAACCTAAAAGATAAAATTCAAATGCAATCATATTGCTTGTGTATGTGTATGTAAATGTAAATGAGTAAAAGAGAGACTGAGACTCTGTAGAACTTATCTTGACGGTTGTCAGGTATTAGTGTGGTTGAGACGGAGACGAAGGCTAGACGTAAGTGGCCATGGTGTTGGGCTGTGCCCCAGTCGTTGGCATGGGGACACTCGTTCCCAGTTGTCGGTTGCTGGGCACGTACTGCCCAATAAAGGAGCCGTCTTCAGTGAATCGTCCTATCACAAAAATACATTTATTATTGCCATTACTTTCCACAGAACCTCTTTACAATGGGTTAGTAACATATCAGTTATCAGTTTCCAATAAGTTACAAACATTAGAAATAAACAAAAAATCAAATAAAATACCTTTATCCCGGTTATACAAGAGTGGCATAGCCTTGTGATGTTGTCTCACCCCCTTTTCGTTGTCTACCGTATTGGCCAATGAATGAACCGTCCTCATTCATACCTTCTATACACAAGAATAAAGAAACCAAATCAAATGTGAAAACCAAACAAAACAAAACTTGCAAAACTGGACATGAACACTGAACTGACCTGTGTCACCTTCGCCGTATTCGGCCATAGAGTCTGTGTCGCTTTCGGGGCCCACCTTAGGCTCGCTGCTCATCGATGCTCTGCCGTGAGACTTGTTGTCCAAACTGAAAATTTCCAAAAATCTAAATACCTTTCTTAACATTTGTTCATATTTTGTTCTAAACTCATAACTATTCAATTTTTGCGTAAAAGTTGATAACTTTTTTTTAAAGATAAAATTGGCTGAAAACCACGACGAAAATAAAGCGAGCGATAGAGTGAAGAACATAATTCACCCATAAACCAAAGTTGGAATTGTTATCTAGACTCTTTAAAAAAAATAAATTATTACTGATGATATAAACACTATACACTTATGCTCGTCTCGTCAGGAGTCGATGAGCTAAAAATCAACCAAATTATATGGTAAAAGAATAATCCGTTCCTGTAAATGTGATTGAAGATGTAAATATAAACATAAAATTATATGCATATTACTTAACACTCTGCTCTTTATGGAAATAAATAGACGTTAATGTAGTAGAAAAACAAGTTTCCTTGTCGAGATTGAAGTTAACTTGATTTTTGAGGTCATTTATAATTTTCTTTTTTAATTCAGCATTTTTTCCACATAAACCGCCAATTTTATTATACACTTTTGCTATTTTATTACTGTGGCGCAAAAAATCTATAAAACCAAAATATCTTGAATTTGCAGCAACTTGCTGATTTTGTTTCTGACAATACCGTAAAATTTAGAAATCGATACACGACGCATACTAAAAAAATAGTTATAATAACTAATGAGCCGTTTACACAATCGTAATGTCTTTATATTTTAATAAGAAATATGAATTAATTTGTGAAAAACTTACGGTTGGGAATATTCATGGAATCCTCCTTCTTCTGGATAATCGTGTCTTCCATTTGCTTGCTCTCGTTCATGGACGGCGTACTTTCCTCCACGATTACGTTTAATAATGCAGACAATAATCAACACAAGAAGAAGAAAAGCAATGGCCAGCATCATTCCGATGAACCAACCAGCCGTTGCTACGTTTTCCCTCGGCTGTATTATCGGACCCTCTGCACACAAAACACATTTTCATTAACATTAAATCATTTTAAAAAGGAAATAAGACGAAATTACGTAGCAATTACAAGTAAAAATGCCATTTTATACAATTTGATGTTCTTACCGACTCCGTAGGTGCTGACTTCCTGGGCTGCGCTTTCAGCAATGTTGTTGCCATCAACAGCAACAACTTTGAACTCATACTCTTCGTTGGGTTGCAGTCCGTGAATCTCCATAAAGTTTTCGGTGTTCTCGTCCTCGGATTTTTGGAACATGGGCTCGCCACGCAGTCTGTACTTCACGTAAAAGTGCGATCCAGGTTTGCCATTAGGATTAACAATCCAATCGACGCGAATCGTCGCCAGACCATTCTCGGTAGGAAGTCGTGACCAAGTAAACACTGGAGTGTCGGGTTGGGTGCCGCCCACACTACGAGTTTTCCTTTCGATGAAATAACTATCTCCCTCGCCCTCCTTGGTAGTAGCTTTAACATGTAACCGATATGTGGTATCGGGTTTCAATCCTGAAAGTTTCGCGCTAAATCGATCTGGGTCAGTGATCTGCGGTACCCGTGCAATCAAACTCAAAACCTGTGTTCCATTCACAACTTGATAATAAACATTATATCCCGTTAAAATGCCGTTCGGCTGTGCAGGCTTCTTCCAGAACAAATAGAAAGCAGACGAACCCATGGGAACAGCTTCCAAGTACACCACAGGTCCTGGAACGCCTTCAGGTGTGTCGAAGCTCAGTGTTTCGCTCGGAGGTCCATTGTATCTACCGTTGAAGACAAACACTCGTGCGTAATTCTTCGTGTGAGGCACGAACTTGGTTACAAGCGCTCTAGTGGCATCTCCCTTCACATGGATTTCTCTGCGGTTGGATTCGCTGCCGTATTCGGCTCCGCCTTGGCCATATCGGTCACTGTCGGTCCAGATTTCGATCTTGTAGCCTTTGAAATGTCCACGAACAGACTCTAAAGGAACTGGGTTCCAACTTAACAGCGCTCGAGTTGGTGCGTTGATCTGGACTAGTGTGAAATTCGTTGGGGCTTGTAACGGCACTGAAAATAAATACATATATTTAACAACTGCAAAGAAGATGACAAGTTCATTTCTTACCATCTTCGCCGGAGTAACCAATAACTTCTTTGGCAGCAACGTTCGCTTCACCAAGTTCATTCATAGCAACAACTTTTATTCGATATTGTTGGAACGTTGGTTGAATTTCAACAATATATTTATGTGTTTGCCAATCTGGAATTTGTACCACAACGTATTGTTCTCCAGGAATATCACGTTTGTATGAAACGCGGTACTGGAATTTTGGTGCACCATGTTCAATTTGAGGCATAACCTATGAACAAATTATGTCAAGATAAATACAGAATAAAAATAAAAATGAATAACTTACATTCCAAGTGATGACTAAATTAGTTGGTTCGGTCCCTTTACCTTCAACATTTTCAGGATTTTTGTGAGGTACCTCTGCTTGCGTGGTGCAAACTGCCGAATGACCTGATGGCAAAGATCTTCCGATTTTGTTCCAAGCAACAACTCGGAAAGTATAGTTGGCCCACGGATTCATAGGAACGTTGTAAGTCATGTCAGTAGCTGAAACTGAATCATACGCCACTTCCCAAGTATCCGGAGTGAAACTAGTGTTAAACTGGATGGTATAGCGCAAAATGGGGGCACGATTGTCACCCATTGGTTGCCATTTAATTGTAGAATCTTTCTTATTACAAATGACTCCTTGCAGTTGCGGAGCGTTCGGAACATCTTGAACAGTAAGGGTAGCTTGAGCACTGGCTTCGTCTAAATCGGTCTTGGCAACACAAGTGTAAGTTCCTGAATCTAATTCAGTCGTCCTGTAAATTGTTAAAGAATAATCGGATGATCGTACAAATCGAGGATCTGCGTCGAAGTCGATGAGTTGACCGTTGTTTAACCAATCAATTTTGAGTTGTAGTGTGTTGTCAGCAACAGCATTGCAACGGAATGTAGCCTGGGTTCCTGCTGCCACCTCGTAGTCCTCAGGAGCATCGGTGATCTTTGTATGTTCTAAACATCAAACATTAATAATAACGCAATTAAAATCAGTGTGGTTATTTGTTATATAATTCTTACCTTTTACTACGAGACTACCAGACTCTTCAACACTTCCAAACTTATTCGAAGCATAGCAAGTATATTCCCCAACGTCATTAAATTGCACATCTTGAATTTGAAGATCTCCATTTTCCATTACAGTGTATCGACCACCCGTGAGTTCTTGGCCTGCTCTTGCCCACTTTACCTCCGGTTTGGGGGCACCGAACACTCGGCACATCAGAGTAACGGTTCTGCCATCGACGGTTTCTAAATCGTGGGGTGGTTCGGTAATTTCAGGAGCTAGAGCCAGGACATTCACGTACACGTCCTTATAGACGTAGCCCAGGGAATTGGTGGCGTTACAGCCGTAGTTACCGGTGTCTTCTTTCTTCAACTTTTCGATGATGATACTATTTGTTGAAACTTTACGTCTGGGGTTTGGAGGAGCTTCAGATATTGGTTTGCCATTATAAATCCACTTGATTTGAGGTTCTGGAACACCGGAAGCTTCGCAGTGGAATTCAACTGTTTCGTCTTCAGCGGCATTCTTTATCTGGGGTTCGACGGTGAAGTATGGGACAGCTGTAATTATTCATTTTATATGGTAACCAAATTAAAAGTAACATTACAAACAGGTGGATTTTCTAAATGACTATTAACTTTAAGGTTCAAATAGTCTAGCAGCGATGGCAAACTTTTAAACAATTACCAAATTAACAAATTCAACAATTTTTATATTTAACTTTTAAATCAATATAGTAGAAAAAAAATTAGTATAATTAAAAAAAAATAGTATGATTTTGCTACTGTAAAAGATGATAATTTGAACACAAATATCTTAAAATTGTCCCGCGGATTACTATGACTATGCATTTTAATAACTTACCCTGTACTTTCAAGCTGATCGAATAAGAATCTGCACTGCCAACTCCATTACTAGCTTCGCAAGTGTAACTGCCTGCATCTTCAAACATGACATGTTTAATTATTAAAGATTTCCCGTAATTTCCTTGTGTTATTCGGTCAGACGATTGTAGTATTTTTCCGTCTTTAGACCAAACTATCTGTGGCAATGGCGTCCCGCCATATATGCAATACATTTCAAATTTTTTCCCTAAATCGGCAACTTCATTCTTCCTAGTGACATACTGTTGCTTAGGAGCATGTCGATTCTGTGAAGCTGAGATACCGTTGGTAACAACTTGCAAAACAACCCTATTGCCTAATTTGTACTCATTACGAAATACTGATGTAGCTGCGCATGCATAAAGAAAATTGTCAGATTGATCGTTTCTTGTCACGTTTGAGAACCACAGGTTGCCTTCCGGGTCCAAAGTCATTCGCGAGTTGTTGATGGATTTGATGCCGCCATCAGTGGTCTGAATCAACCAGTAGACGTTTGGTTTAGGCCAACCGTCTGGCGGAGCGCACGTCAGTTTGTAGGGTTCGCCTTCGTTGACGGATACAGTCACCGGCTGGGAATCTTTGAAAGAATTCAGTTCCGCTTTGCGGACAAAGACAGAGTTAGAAGTGGCAATGCCCCATTCATTCTCTGCGAAACATTGGTATTGTCCCAAGTCCTCGTCGCGCGGAACTGAAATCACGAGCGTACCACGGCCAGGTTGTTGTGAAATACGATCATCGTATGCCTGCCAATCGAAATTTTTACCGTTTTTTATCCAACTGTACCTGTGTAAACACAATTTTAATTGCCGGTTGAATTTATCAATGTTGATTTACTTACTGCGGGCTTGGTTCGGATTCAGCTTCGCATTCAATTATGAAAGGTTTATCGTTTTCATTATTTTGAGCAGCAACTTGGAAAAGCACTTCATCTGTGGGAGGTTGTTTTACTATCCGAGGGGGTGACTGAACTGAATACGGAAAATAAAACAATTCATTTCTAATTCAAACAAAAAACAAACAAAAGATTGACTTACCCAAAGCATAAGAGTGCCAAACGTATATCGTTAATATTAAATACGCTAATCTACACTGTCCAATCATTGTAACTCAGGTTTTTTAATTCTGTAAAATAATTAACAAAATCGGAAATGAATAAACTAATTTCAATAGTTGGCACATTTGTTTGGCACCAGTACCAATAATGTATCAAAACTAATAAAAGTTGAATGCTACTATGTTAGAAGTCATTGACTTTGCTAGAATAGACTGAATTCGCTCAGTGCGATATTCGATACTCGGATAATCTTAATGAGCGAGTATTGAATGCGGTTGAAAGCGCCGGTGATGTACGTTTAAATTCCCTCCCTTCAAGTATGTCTGAAGCACTATCGCAACGAATTTGAATTTTAGGGGCAATTCCACGATTTAGAAATTTGTCATGCGACTGTAACTCTAAACAAGCTCAATTTTAGCGGGGTTACTGAAATCAATACCGCAGGCATTAAATGAATGAACAAAACGTACGGGTAATGAAATAAATATTAGTCAAGAACACAATAACAAAAGTATGTGACTATTATTTTGTTATGTAGGTGCGCCAGCCAATAAAGAAGACTAGTCCGCGAAACGTGACCCGACTTTAAAACACGACAATTGCTTTATTGTAACGGGTTATTATTAAATTACTTAAAAACTAAGGCAGGAAAACGCAAAAACAAACTTATCAAGTACTTTCACAGGAATGATTGTGGATGCGATGGTCAGAGACGAAAATTAAAATGTTACAGAAAAAAATATTTAAAATCGTGACACTATAAAAGGTCGCAAATATTTCCGAATTAAGGGACACAAATTTTATGAAGTATTTCATCGGAAAACAAAAGAATATCTTTGACAGCTTCAACTGTTATTATCACAATTATAAACGCCTATTATAGGAAAAAATATTTAGCAATGACTAATACAGGAAGAAAATCTTAGTGATATGTGATAATGAACTATGATGTCAAAAATATATTTTTACTGAAAAATGATGATTAATATTTAACTAAAACGCTAGAAATATGTATGATATCATTCTTCGGTTATACTGTACTCACTATCTCAGTATGTTCTTGATCTTACCGAATCTCGGGGCAATAAAAAGAAACAGTTGTCATACAGGTTTTCTCATTAAATTAATGACATCATTGTTAAGGAAATAACTAATTCAATATTAAAGAGTTATAAATATATTTAAAACTGGGTGGATGAAGACATCATTACGGAACGTCTTTCTAAGAATTAAAATTGTGTGTGTGACACTCATATTACATTCACGACTGAGTCAAATATAAATTATGCAGTGCAGAAAAACATTTCATTTAACAATAATCCTAATTACAAAGTTATTTATATACGTTTTATCAAATTAGGCCAAAGAGGCAAATGGCACTAATATTCAAGTTCACATTAATGTACAAATGCTTAATTAACATTAAAAAAGTTATGCGTTTACTAAACTATGTTTTTCTAACTATGCCGCTTAACCTTTCTTGTAACCTAATTAATTGCTTCAAAATCTAAATAACAAATATAAATAAAGTTGATAGTGACTTCATCGATGACCTAATCAACTTAATAAATAAAGAACACAACTGATTGCAATTTATAAACCTGTATAAAGTACAAGAATTTCAAAAGGAATTGAAAGAACAAAATTAAATTGTGCAATAAAGCCCCATTGCCGCATAAAACAAAGTTACATGAGTTGAAGCCAAGTAAACAACGTTATCAAATACAAACACTAGGTACAAATTAGTCGTTGATTGACCTATCCAAACATACGGATTATAATGAAACTATGTTATCTAAATCCTCGTAATAATAAACTAGATATCTTACCTTAAAAATAAATAACACTGCTACTTGTTCATAATAACGATAGAACACTACACTACACACATATCACTGAGATAGGTGCGGTCGTTACAATTCGTGTCACTGGACACTAGTCACTAGTAACGCTGAACGACACGCACTGAAGCGATCGATAATAACTTATCTCACGTTCAACTTGTTTCGTGCAAATATAAAAACTGCTGCACAATGCATTGACTTGACTAATTTTTTACGTTAAAATCTGAATTTATTCTAGACGTATAGTTCTCTATTGTTCATGTTTTATATGCGACTCGAAACCTCTACTGGAAGAACAAGAAGGCGTGGTTATAGTCGATAAGTTAGAATGCCGGCGCTAAATTTCAAAAATACGTCATTTGTTGTCGTAGGACAAAATTCATGACATTATACATAGGTTAATTCGTCATATTTTCATACCTCAAACTTTTTAATATATATATTTCACATTTTAATTTTTCTGAGATCTATGTATTACCTGTAATAAATCACTTTCATACATGCTTTTAAAAATGTACTTAAATACGAGCAGTATAACCTTTAAACAGAGTTAGAAAATAATATACTAATTTATTTTTTTCCAAAAAATTAAATGTATATTATTAGCAGATGATTTAAATTTTCTACAAAATAATATCACGCATGCGTTAACCTTCCTAATTCGAAAACTAGGGACTTTTATCTAATGCTGAAGTTCTCGTTCAAGCTTCACGTTTTACATTTCCTTGTGTAACGAAAGCTGCCATTACATTGGAATAAGGCAAGTGCAGTATTGTGAATTCAAAATGTTGCGAACATCTTGTTTGAGAGGCCTTTCTTTATTCCAAAAATCCATCACTAATGTTAAACCTGCAACTGCCGTAGCTTCGAGGTTTATGTCAAAACACTCGACAGAAACCGACGAAGAATTCGATAAAAGGTAAATTACGTAATTTACACTTTGGTTTATTTCATTAATCATTTTTCACAGTAAATACTCTCAATTATAATAACGTAATAAACATTTTGTCTTAGTATTTTATGTAACAACATACATGCATATAGATAAATAATACTTAATGAGTAGTTTGAAGAGAATCTAATAAATAAATGGTGCTTTTAGGTATGAGAACTTCTTCAATAGGCCAGACATCGATGGCTGGGAACTCCGCAAAGGAATGAATGACATCTGCGGTATGGATCTTGTTCCCGAACCAAAAATCGTCAATGCTGCTTTGAAAGCATGTCGCCGCGTTAACGATTACGCCTTAGCTATAAGATTCCTTGAAGCCGTGAAAGAAAAGTGCGGACCCAAAGTAAACGAAATCTACCCGTACGTCATCCAGGAAGTGCGACCAACCCTCACTGAACTTGGAATCGATACCCCTGAAGAGCTTGGTTACGACAAGCCTGAACTAGCTCTTCAATCTGTATATGACCTCCATTAAATTATAAATTAAGTCGCTAGTTTTTATTATCTAGAAAACATCAGTATGTATATTAACACAATATATCTTGTTAACTAGTTATTCAATATTTTCATTTCATATTTTAATTCACGAAGGGGGTATGACGTTACGAAAATACAAGCGTAAGTATTTTTAATTGGAATCCCTACTGCCTTGAAAAACATATCGTCTTAGATTCTCACTTTAGTTTTTGGGTCAAATTGTAGACACGTAAATTGATCGTCTTTTTTGACACTCCGTACTTTAAAATGTTTGAGACCAAGCAATAAACATTTTAGTGACTTGTTACAATATTTAAAAAAGTTTTATTTACAAATTTTTATTTAATGAGCATAGTTTTGTGTTATAACTTGAAACAAGTACCTATATTGTTATTGTGGTGAATAATAATTATTATGAAATACACATCCTTATAAATGTATGACCTTTAGAAACAATTGTCATTACATTCATATCGTTAAAACTAATGCTAACCCTGCAATTGTTTTCACTCTGTCACTTTTTATTGAAACTGAGGTCGAGTAAATGGTGTAAGCATCATGCTCACTACACGACATTTACCGAACGCCACTACTTGCGCAAAGTGTACATAAACTGGAATAATCAAACAACTTCGGTGTAAAAAGGATAAAAAGTGTACACAGTGTTGAATTGCTGAACGTACCTATGATTTCATTCTTACATGAATTTAACAATAACTACTTGTTTCCATGTACTTATTAGAATGAAATTTGAATTGCAAGATAATTGTTGATTATTAAATAATATCTATATACAGGTGTGTTTTTTTTAACCAGATCACCATTGGGATCTCGAGAACAGTAAGAGCTAAACAAAAGTTGCCTCATTAGGTGGGCAATTCGAATGAAGACTACATTACCAGTCCAGCGAATTGATTCCCGATCTTCTAAACAACGAAAATGAAATCAGAAGATTCAAGGGAACAAAACCACTAGACTAATGTACCTATAAATTGAATTATATATTATCACGTGTAACATTATCTGCATAATTTAATATTTGTATCCCATTTACTGCTTGTAAATTAAATTATGAATAAAAAAAATAAATTCCAAAATGGTGACAGAAAAATACTAACTTTAGGTTAATAAAGCCCTCTTTATATTAGAGAATCGAAATATTTTTAATATAGTTTTCCAGATACAACATAAAACTTAATTTTTTCAATGAAAACCATTACCTGGCAATGATATAAAAAAAATATTTTTTCTCTATTCAACGATATAATTATAATTGTTATGTTCATTTTTAATCTGTAAAATATAATTAATAAAGATATTTATGGTATATATAGCAAAATCGTGAAACGTTCCACGTTTTTGACTAAATAATAAAAAATAATAATATTGATTGAAATCAAAAAAAAAAAACATTAAATAAAACTATAAGTAGTAAAGTTTAGGAATATTATAATAGTATAAGGATACATTTGCACTTGATATTTATTAAATTCATGATCACTAACTGCACAAATACATTCGTAAAAAATACTTATAAACACGCAATAGACGCTTAAAAATATCAACAACAATAAAGTCATAACTAAATCATATCAGCCGTCATGTAACATTTGAAACAGGAATAAAACTAATAAACAAACAAGTATAGCAAATACTAAATAAAAGTACGGCAGTACTAATGCAATTTCCGTAGACCGGATGCAGCAATTTCAAACCCAACGAAGCAGGCTGCATTTGCGGGGAACGCCCGAAGAATAACTGGCGTGAAACCCTTGTATAAAGCAGCGGGGCCTTCCTTTTTCATCAATTCACCGAACACTTGCTTTAAACCGCCTGTGTAGGTTCCCTCAGGTGCTATTCACAATAAATATCACCTCAAAATATGCTTATCTTAAATTAAAATCAATTTACAGAAATTGTGCCCAGAGCCTCCACTTGCTAACACCTCGAGATATATAGCTCAATTAGTACAGCAACTGCGTAGCAAGTGAGTTTCAGAGTTCAAATCTCGTTGGAGGCTCATATTTTTACAAATATTTCATTTATATTCACTGTACCTGTTTGAAGACGACTTTTCAAAACGTCAGCAGGCATACCAACTAGCCAATTAGCAATACCAGACATCCCCCCAGCAAAAATAGTCACTGGCATACTCGGCGATTCACCAGGTTTAGAGAAAAGTTGCGTCAAATATGCATATGTCAAGAAATACAGACCGCTAGCGGGAACGTCTATAAAATACAATATTAGAAATAAATTCATAATTACAAATATTATTAAAATACATACATAATCCCATTAAATAGGGTAGTGCGAACCTTTCATTCTCTCAACATATATTCTTCAAATTCAACCCTCAATCAATCTTCGTCAAACATTCCTATTCTAAAAATTGGTCACTGAAATGATTTGTACATTCTAATTTAACTTTACAGTAAATTAATGTTTTATTACATTTTTGTTAGGGTAGAGGAAACTTTTTCCTTTGTGATTATATTCGTAACTTGAAAATAGTTTTCAAAACATTTTCTATTTCTTATCGCTGACAACACATATTCATCGAGCATCAGTACAACAGAGAAAAGATAAAGTTGGTCCATAGGAAATAGGGTGGGCGGACTTCCTTCATTTGTATCACTGAATTAAAATCTGAATCTGTTTTGTACAGTTGTTTTCCATTAGTAGTGAATATGAGAACGATGATTTTACAAGTGTTTGTGTTTATTTTACTATGTTCCTCTGCAGTAAGTATCCAACATTTCATTCATTATTGAAATACACATTATTATGCATCAAAAACCTGTTACATCTTATAAATCATTAAATTTATTGTTTAAAAAACGAACTCTTTTTTATTAAAACCGTTCAAACTAAATTTTAGTCAATCAAATATTTACCTTACTATTTAAGTTTGAATAACTAGCAGTTGATATATTTTTTTTAAATATCTAAAATGTAAAATCATTACAAGTAAAATATATTGCAGTTGTCCACTCCTTGGAGCAGAAACCATGGTTGTCCATTGACTTGTACTTGCCGTGAGGAACACTTCTCAGATTTGGCGATAGCTCGATATACAAGGCAACCAAATCATCATATTGAATCGCTAGCTACAGATTACCACATTTCTAATGATGCAAGTTTCATTTTTAAATTTTTTGTTAAGAAATTTTAACCTTAATATCGCATTAAAATTAATTGTTGATATTTCATTTTAAAGGTTCTGTACGACGATGACATAAAGTTCGATGAAGAAAATCCGCTCCTGAGAGTAGCAACATGCTTCATTCAAGCGGAAACTAATGTTGCAGATTTTATTTTAACTATACCAAAAACTATTCAAGCTCTCAATTTTGTCCAAAGTTCAAATTCGGGCAATAAAACACTACAAACGGGCTATTTAAATTATTTTGATGAACTCATAGCTCTAGAAGTGCAAGGATCCGATTCTATAACTACAGATTCCGGAACTAATGATTTTGTTGTGGAAATAGATGAGGCAGTATTATCTTTAAAATATATTAATTTTGATCAGACACGAATAAAAAATACCAAATTACGAGAAGTTAAAGTACAAATTGAAGAAGAGAATGAAGATATAGAAATAAAATTTGAATCGGTAACAATAAAAAAAAATACCGAAAATGAGATATTACCGTACTATAAATATAAAGAAATTCAGCGAAGTTTGGAAAGTCCTGTTTTTACCGAATTTTCTAATTTGATCTTAATACGAATACACGATTGTGACTTAGAAAATATTCATTGGGAAATATTTGACGGATTACAGAATTTAAAATATTTACTTTTGGAAAGTAACAACTTGAAATTCATACCTAATTTTGCATTTTACGGTACACCTAACCTCAAGACTTTGTCTTTGGCTTGGAATAATCTTCTTAATATGCAAATTATGGATCTAGCAGGATTATTAGAATTAGAATACTTGGATTTATCACATAACAACTTTTCTCAACTCTCTGAATTATCATTTCCACCATTTCCTAAATTAAAAGTAGCAGATTTTAGAGATAATCCCATAACTACTGTATTCCCGAACACATTTGATATTATGAATACTACTGACAGTATTATAATCGGATCAGAAGAAATTAGACTTCAGTTATTACCAAACTCATTTTTGGGATTAAATAAACTTATCAAATTAACAATGCATAACGTTGATGTACCTATTCTTACTCAAGAAATGTTAACTGGAATGCCTATTTTAAAAGAACTCATTGTAACAGGTAACATTAACAAAATTGAATTTGACGCGTTTATAGAAGTGAGAAATCTTGATAAATTAATTTTAAGTAATTGTAGTATTTATAACATATCAATGGATGCATTTTATGGATTAGATAATTTACGTGTTCTTGATTTATCTAAAAATCGTTTATCATATTTACCTCCAAATATATTTGATGAACAAACAAAACTGAAAGAATTAATATTAAATGGAAATGCATTCAATGAATTACCTAAAGGTATATTCAAGTATATATCAGCAAAATTAATCAGATTAAATGAAAATCCATGGCATTGTACTTGTGAAATGAGCGATTGGAATCCAATGGTTATCAATAAAGTTAAACAAAAAATATTTACTTCATGTGATTCTCAACACGATAAAGGAATCGGTTGTGCTTATGATAAAAAATATGTATATTCATACGAAAATCGAATGGCTCCTAAATGCAATACTCCGAGAAAAGTAAAAGATTTAAGTGTTTTCCAAGCAATTAGAAGACACTTACAATGTAAAAATCACAAATTGAAACTTAAACTACATAAATCAAATAATACTCCAGTTGTTGTATCTACAGAAAAAACTAAAATTCTTAAAAACCATATCGTACAATCTGCCAAAAAGAATACAATACATAATCAAGAATTAAGTGACCGTAAAAACATTAAAATTAAGGACAATATTGAATCTAATAACTTATTTAGGAATTTCAAATTTGACAACAATCGGCCTAATCAAGGAAATTACAAATTATCTAATAACCAACAGCCTGACTTTGCATTCTACTTTCACGATGGAGTTAATATTCATACTAAAGAGGAAGAAAAGATGAATAAACTTATGCAAAAGAAAAAGAAGCACATGCATTCGTCAGTAAAATTGAAAAAAATTAAGAATGATCGTAATTTCGATATATAAGTTTGTACGAAGCTTGGAAATTAATATTACATATTTGTAAATGTAACACATAATTTAGCATGTATTATTGTAAATACCTATTTGATGATTTTATAATTATATTGTTCTAAATAAATAGATTTTTTGCCTATTTTACTCAGTACTTATAATTTAATTTTTATTTTATTATTATTAATTATATAATTGAACTGCCTAAAATGATATATTGCACTAATACCCAGTTTAACTTAAATGAATAAACATTTGTTATACTAGATAGATTTCATTGAACTTTACCTCTTAACATCGTGGCTACTGCTCCACGATAAATACTACGGATACCGCCTTCTTTGTATAATTGCTTAACTACATCAACAGGGCCATTATATTTCTTTTCTACCGATCCGGCTTGAATTTGCAAGAGACATTTAATTCGTTCACCAGGGGACATAATAGCGGTTGTGAAAATGCCAGAGAAAGCGCCCGCGGCAAAAGTTCTTAACTGTCTCAGGTGTTCTTGATCAGCATTAAATACTTTTTTTCCAACTCCATATCCGAAGAAGGAAATAGCGAAAATAGGGGAAACTCCTGCTAAGGGTGCTGCCATCCCTTTGTAGAGTCCACGGAATCCTTCATGTTTTACAGTTTTCGTTAAACAATCCCAAGTGCCAGAATATAATGGTTTTTCCCCTGGTTTAACAGCCATAGTTTGCAAACGGACCTTTGGACCAGATTAATAATATCATTGAATAATCAGTTGACAGCTGGTATTATTGGTGTTACCTTGACTGTATCTAGTGGATGACCCACTAGAACAGTACAGATTCCTCCAAATCCACCACATATGAAATATTCTACAGGATTCATTGCAGCAGACATTGTTAAGATGGAATTTAAGGCACTTTTGGATTAAATACAAAATTATTCACACTAAACCACACTCATACTCTTTTACTACCACAACCTGCCCTCTCTATGTAGAACTATGTTTGAATATATTCAATGTTACCAGTAGTCTAATAG
The DNA here is from genome assembly GCA_947425015.1 of Pterostichus niger. Lineage (NCBI taxonomy): Eukaryota > Metazoa > Arthropoda > Insecta > Coleoptera > Carabidae > Pterostichus > Pterostichus niger. Next base: position 15,478,513 of record OX380347.1, read on the forward strand.
AAAATATATACAATAAATTTGTGCTATATCACTGTATTTTTAAAAGTACAAGTTTTGTATTTGTAATAATATAGATAGATTTAAATCTTTTAAAAATTGTTATATTTATATAAATTCAAAGAAATATATAAATATATTTTAGTTTGTTTGAGAACACTGACTGTCAGAACAACAGAAGGCAAAGCGCATGACCTTTGTGACGTATGATAGCGCATGATCAATACATTTGTAATAGTAATTTAGGTTATATATATGTCATCAAGATTCATATTAATTAAAACTTAAGAGTCATGACGGAATTATTACTAGATCCTAATATTAGAGGATGGGTATTTTTACCTATTGTTGTTATCACATTTTTAGTAGGAATTGTTCGACATTATATCTCGATATTATTAACCTCACAGAAGAAGGTCGAAATTCTTCAAGTACAAGATAGGTTTGTACATCGTTTTCGAATTAATTAATATTAATAAAAACTCTAATTAATGTTCTGTGTAGTCAGGTAATTATAAGAGCAAGAGTACTCCGCGAAAATGCGAAGTATATTCCAAAAAGTTCTTTCACAATGCGTAGACAATTTTTCAATAATGAAGAGACCGGATATTTGACTCAGAAACGAGCCCCAGTATCTCAAAACTTGATGACTGACCCAACAATGATGACAGACATGTTGAAAGGCAATGTTACAAATGTTTTACCCATGATTGTTATCGGTGGTTGGATTAATTGGATGTTTTCAGGATTTTTGACAAGTAATGAATAAATAGCACTTACCTTGTTATATGTTTCATAATTCTGTTTCTTTCTATAGCCAAGGTTCCATTCCCACTGACACTGCGATTCAAGCCAATGTTACAGAGAGGCATCGAACTTGCTCACCTGGACGCATCTTGGGTTTCATCAGCTTCTTGGTATTTCTTGAACGTTTTTGGTTTGAGAAGTATATATGCCCTCGTATTAGGAGAGAATAATGGTAAGCATTGCTCAAATTTACAAAAACTTCCACTTAAATTTAACCAGAATAACACTTGTTATCAGCCAGACTTCTTTCACGTAACTAAATGACAAATTCATTTGTTTTGTTTATAGTAATATAATTACTGTTTTGTTTCAAATATCAGTCACTTGATTTGTTTGATTTCAAAGCTGCCATAATTAAAAACACAAATTTTAGTTACAAACTTAATAACTTGACATTTATAATTTTGATGTTTACAATATATAAATCGAAATATAATATACCTATTACTGGGTGTGGCACTCTGCTGTAGCATATCTTGGTAATATAATATACTGACCACATTAACTGCCAAATTTATATTTGAAAAAATGTAACTTTAATTTTAGCTGCTGATCAAGGCAGACACATTCAAGATCAAGTATCTGGTGCAGCAATGGCAATGCCCCCAGATCCCAAAGTGGCATTCAAAGCCGAATGGGAAGCACTAGAAATTACAGATCATCAATGGATTCTTCAAGATGTAGAAAATGAGATCATTGATCAGCATAAAGAAAAATCACGCTATCAAAACCATGAAACTATAGTAGAATAAATATATTATATAAATTTAATAAATTTTAAACATAGTTTAATTATATAATGCATCAAGTTTTACACAAGATTTTAATCATATTTATTATTTGTACATAGACTTATTTTGCAGATTATGTAAAATCTGATTATGTGGTTTGTTAATAATATTCTGAATCATTTTATTGTTGAATAAATGGAAGTATCACGAAAGAAACATATATTTATATATATATTTAAATACCTTTTATTTATCACATTTTATCATCATTACTTACATTAATTTGATGCAGAATCTGATTAGTAATCACGCAAATTAGTTTATTTCTTTAATCAAATTAGAAAATAATTAAATGGCAAGTAGAACAAAATCACCGAAAATTATGAAATCAATTTTAAACACAATCATAAAATAAAAATACATCTTTTAACGTTAAAATTCATTGTTGTTCGGAAACATGCCTTTGAGCATTGCAGCTTCGAAAGTCATTTCTCTGTCCGCTCTTCGTTTTATTTCTGACTCAGGACTATCGTGTCTGGACAAAACGTCATAGACGTCATCGTTACGTTTAAAATCACCCTCTTTTCTAGGTAAAATGTGTACGTGAACATGCTAAAATTTAAACAGAAGAACATTAATAATATGCTATAATATAGCATAGGAAGTTTTCCCTTTTTTATGTGTGCATTTTTTTTTATTTGGCTTTGAAGTATTCAGAAATTTTCAATGTATGACGTGCAAAACATTGGTGTAGTGAAATATATATTTTGAAATGAGAATTATACAAATATTGTAACTGGCAAATTAAATTTTATATCCTCTGTTTTTTTTTTTAAAAGTCAAGTTTGGAATCCCCTGAAAATACATGTAATATAAAACTTACTTTTACTGTCTGCCCTGCCTCCTTTCCATCTTGGACAACTATAGTTGAAGAACTACATTCGTAGGCCTCTTCTACCACTTTTTGTACTTTAATCACCGTTTGGAATAAATCAGATATTTCGGCCTCTTGCAGATCAACTAATCTCAGAGCAATTCGTTTTGTAGCCACCAATACATCTTTACCTTGAGTTAAGGGGACATTATAAAATTTTATTTGTACTATGAAATTATTATTGACAAGTTAGACATCGATTTAATTTTTTTTTGAAAGGATACGACCAGGAACAACACATCTTATGTTAGTAAACGCAAAGCTGTACGGGGTCTCATAAAAAACGGTATTGCCAGGAATTATGTTCACTGAAAATTTATAATTATGCTCAAATTCTACAGAGCTGGGACTTAAGCTTCCTGTTAAACTGTAAACATCAGAACGGCGATGTTTGAATACTGGCATGTCGGTTCTAACAGTATCAATGCGCGTATCTATCAAATCAGCAAAGATGATTTCGGCCTCGTGAACTTTACCGTCGTTCTCGGTGCATTGACCTAGAATTCTACCCAAAGGATCTACGATCTATAAAAGTTCATTATTATCAAGAAAAACTATTTATTATTATAAAATATTACCATAGCGCGTCCATAAGAAGAGCGTTTTTCATTATGCACGCCTACTTGCGCTGCGGCTAAAACATAGCACTGATTTTCAATAGCTCTGGCACGAAGTAAAGTTTCCCAGTGCAACAAACCAGTTGCATGGGTAAACGCGGACGGATATGTCAAAATAGATGCGCCGAATTTTCTCAGCAGGGTACTCATTTCAGGGAAACGTAAATCGTAGCACTAAGATGTTAAGGATTATGAAACAATTATTTTTAATAAATTATTATGTAAAGAGAAACATTCTGCCAATATAGTCTACTAGTTATGAAACTTTGCTGTAATCTATGAGTCTTAGTCTCGAATCTTAGCGTTGGGCGAATTTTTCTCTATAAAATAATACAAGATAATATATTTAAAAAATCATTCAATTTAAATAAAAAGGATACAATAGCTAGTCCAATTTTCCCGAGGGGAGTATCAACAGGCTCAACAATGTAAGATCCAGAGCTAACAACTTGTGATTCATGCAAATGAATATTTTTTTCTGGGATATCAACATCAAATAAATGCAATTTGCGATATCTAGCTTTAATTTCTCCTTTATTATCAATTATAAAATGAGTATTATAGATTTTATCCATGTTGTGGAGCTCAATGGCTCGTTCGTGAAAGCCTCCAATTGAGATCCAAATATCATGTTGCTTTGCCAATTCGCAGTAATTTCGCATTAAAGGTCCAGATGCCTCCTCAGCAAGCCGAACGCTCTCCTTACCGTCTCTGGATATATAATCGCAGCCTTCAGGAAAGAAAACCATTTGAGCATTTTGTTCTTTAGCTTTCCGCACCAAATCAACAACAATATTATAGTTTCTAGCTTTATTGTTTGTTGCTGTCATCTGACAGACAGCTGCTATATAATTTTCTTCCTTCATAGCTTCTAGTAAAGACAGTTTGAGGCTTTCTGAAATAACATAACCAAACAGTTTTCAGTAAAGCAATATTAAATACTCTCAAAAACTTACGTCTTATCTTAAATTTATTTGTTGTCAGTAAACTACGAAACATGACAGTTTATACATAAAGTTGATAAAGACTAATAATTTGTATATTTCATGTTAACCCGCTATGAAAACCACGATTGCCAACAAAACTAAATTAGGGTACACTACAAATCGTGGATTAAATGAATTAGTTATATAACAATTCTATAGCAGATTATTTGTTAAATAAATTACAAAAATAATAATTTTAAAATTATTTACAATGACAAATTAATTATATAAATCGTCCTTGAACTTCGTTCTCTGAAGGTCGATATTTCATCTTTCTCTCTTTACTATCAAACATCTATAACGCATGCGCAATTAAAGGCGGATAGATAAACTTATTTTAAATATATTAAAAATGTAGATAAATATTTACTTTATGTATAAATAACTATATTTATAATATATGGAATTTCTGTTTTACGTAATAAACTCTTACAATAGACGAATTCCTCGGTTTGATCATATCTATTTAAAAAAATGAGTCATCTGTAAATTTGAACAGTGTATTGACCATTAACATACGGGATGGGATGGGCGTAAATGTATAAGTTCGTCTCGGAAGCTATTTGTAGTATTACTATAGTATAATATGTTACGCACTTTATAATACAATAAATAAAATGGGTTTACAAAATTGTCAAATATATTTTGATAATCCTATAGGTGCATATTATGGTGGGCAAACTCTTTCAGGAAGAGTAGAAATAAATTTAGATTCTGTTAAAAAAGTAAGAGGTAAATACTCCGCATTCTTAACTTGTTTGTTCCTATTTATAAATCTAATTTTTTAGGTATTTCAATTGTATTCAAAGGAGAAGCGGATACATCTTGGTATGAATCAGAAACTGCTACTAACCATGAAGGAAAGGAAGAATCGAACACAGTTACATACAGTGGACATGAAGAATACTTTAACATTAATTATTATTTACTTGGTGGATCTGGCAGTACGTATTTTATTATACTAATCATTTATACAGACATAAAACACTCATAATGTAGGTGATTCTATCGATATTCCTGCTGGGCAACATGTTTACCCATTTACTTGTGCTTTGCCTCCGACTTTACCATCATCCTTTGAAGGAGAGCATGGCCACGTACGTTATACAGTCAAAGTGATATTAGATCGTCCATGGAAATTTGATCAAACTATTAAAGCAGCATTCACTATAATCGCACAATTAGATCTTAATGTGAATCCCCGAATTAGAGTAAGTTCCTGTTCTGTATGTTGTCTGTATATTATAATTGAATTTAGTCCGATTTAGGAACCAGCAACACTAACTATGGAAAAATACTTTTGTTGTTGGTTTTGCAAATCTGGGCCCCTTACTGGGATAGTTAAAATTCCGTGCACTGGATTTGTTTGTGGTCAAGTAATTCCTTTGACTGTGGAAGTAGATAATGCATCCAGTACTGATGTAGTAGGAGTCAATTTAAAAATTGTCAAGGTATTTATTCGAAATTTACCCATGTAATATTTCAAAAACATGTGTTATTTATAGACTGTTACTTATAACTCAACAAATCCGTCGAGAAATGTAAGAAAGGAAGAAATCATATTGCTTGAATTCAACATTGGCAGTCCAGTTGCTGCAAGGGGCTCAAACACTTTCAATCAAAATATTACGATACCAAGTGTCCCACCATCCAATTTAGCGAACTGTGGTCTTATTGACATCGATTATGAAATCAAGGTGAAGGTTATTACTCTTATATTACTCTATACTTGACTTGATCGGCAATTTATTTTGATTAGATGGAAATTCGAGTGGCTGGTTTCCACCGAAACATGTACGGAAACATTCCAATCATGATTGGGACTATTCCGCTCAACAACATGGTTCCGATAACGCAGCACAGTGCTACAATTGATATGAATGCCGGTTCAATGTCCGCTCAACCGTCTTTTGGGTGGGTTCCTGCCCCTCCAGGTGGGGGAGACAACCTATACACTTTGCGTAAGTCATTTCAATGTGACCATTAAATTGAGTAACGATTTAAATCTCAACAGCATTCTTCTTTAAATCATTTGTAAAAAAATAAATAAATATATCATCACGCCTTTTACCCATTACTGGCTGGCACTCTGCAATAATTGTGTAAAAACTAATTGCCCATGTTTAACGGAAATGGTCCGCTAGTTTTTACCCAAATTCTACTCTTGTTGATAATTGTGAAGGATTTATGTATATTTTTTATATTCTAGCGCCGCCCACTTACGAAGAAACTCAATTCGGTGCCAAAACAATATTAGACACTTCTGATTCCGAACACACAAAGCTTAACAATAATTACTATTCGCCTATATATCCGGTGTATAACTTTAGTTTGCCTCCGAACGGACCATATCCGTCTGCAACCGCACCGCCACCGTAGGAATCAAAATGAGAAACATGAATACTCTATAATACTACTCGTACACGTGAATATCAAGTGGCTTTGGGTTTGACTGCAACTAACTTTTTTTTTATAATTATTTACTGTGTAGTTATTTTTTTATTGTATGTACTTTTCTGAAATATATACTTCTGCTGTGAGATTTTAAATTTTTGTTTTTATTTTATAATTATTACAGTACAGAAACTATACAGGATATTTTTATATTTCGGAAAATATATATATATACATAATACGATATACTAATCATAAAACAATCATTTTTGTTTAATTTGCAAAATTAAGGAAATGTGCATAGTATCACTGGCCGACATCACAAATAGTTGCAAAATAAATAATTTGACTAGTATAGAGTTCATACTTATAATTTAATTTTTCATATATTATAAATTGATGTCAAAACAGTGGCAAAAAATGTTTACTCAATGAAACCACTCTTAATCTTTTTGATCTATGATAAGTTCGTCACATAATTATTTTTTTCTCGAAGTATAAAAACACCTGTATTGAAATCCTTTGTCGATAAATTAAACTAAGTTTATCTTAAACATTATTATTTAGTTACTTGATTTTTAAAAGCAATTACTTAAAGTTGATAAATGACTAAAAATATAATAAAGAATATCATAGTTGTTGAAAGTTCTTCAAATTTTTATCAACTTTTAGACACATTGTGTACATTTCTAAATAATACGAAATACATTATACGTCATTAGATATCATGCGATAAATGATAAAAATATATGATTCATTCTAACATTGATGTACAGATAGAAATAATGATAAGGTATAATTGACTATATATTATAGAATTGATAGCTCATATCAGAATGATATAAACATATTGCCTAAATCTTTAATCGAAAATGGGAATAATCAGGTTTAGAATTTACTTCAATAGTCCTCAGCCCGTTTACTATTGTGGAGAGACAATCAACGGCAGAATTGAACTTGAGCTAAGTTCATTTAAAAAAGTTAATGGTATGGAAAACAAATGTTTATTATTTATTGTACTAATTATTTTTCAAAACGGCAGGAATTTCACTCACAGTTAAAGGAGAAGCCAACACTTCTTGGAGTGAAACAACTACAATTAGACATAATGAGAAAGAAGAAAGAGTTACAACATATTACAGTGGACACGAGAGTTACTTTAACAGAAAATATTGGTTGGTGGGTGGAAACGGTATGTATAAGGTATTTTTTAAACATTCGAACATTTGGAATGCTTCAAATAAACGTAATAGATAATTAGTTCTCTGTATGTGTTAGTTGATCGTTTGACAAAATACTTCTATAAAATTCATTTTAAGAAAGTATTTGAACAGGTAATCAAGTTCAGTTAGCTGCAGGGTCACATGTTTACCCTTTTTCAACCACTTTGCCGGACAATATCCCTTCGTCTTTTGAAGGAACAGATGGATACGTACGCTATACTATAAAAACTACATTGGATCGTCCCTGGAAATTCGATCACAATAACAAAGTTGCATTTACCGTTTTAACGCAATTAGATTTAAATCTTATTCCTCGACTTAGAGTAAGTATACTTTAAATAATAATATTTACATTATTTTATAATAAAAAGAATTGTAAAATAACATTTTAAAATTCAAAATTTTTTTCACCATTCTCTCCAAGAAAGTAGGAAGATTTAAATCTTTAAGAATAGTAAAGAAATTAATAGTATCTCTAAATGCAACTGCTATGATTCCATTAAAAAGTTAAAATTGGCATGTAATCTACATTTTTTTTTATTTTATTAGGAGCCTGCAGCATTAATAATGGAAAAAATATTTAGTTGTTGCACATGTTCGAGTGGAGGTCTTACAGTCATTGTTAAAGCACCATGTACTGGATTTGTATGCGGTCAAATCATTCCATTAGTAATTGAAATTGATAATGCTTCAAGTGAAAATATAGCTAGTACTACAATTAAATTTACTAAGGTATTAATTATGAATAAAAATGACAGTATGTTACGTGAACGAATAATTGAGAGTGAGAGGAATGAAAGAACTCGTAGAAAAGGAATTATTTTATTAAAGTGGATAAAGCGAGAATGAATAAATGCTACTAATTATATTATTATTTCAGTATGTTACATTTTACAGTACAAACCGTCGTAATAGTAAAAGTTACTCAGTGACGCTACGAAAGTGGAATATTAATAAAACTGTAAAATCCAAAGAAGCTGATCTTTATTCCTTAAATGTAGAAGTGCCAGCTATACCTCCATCAAATATGATTAACTGTCGAATTATTGACATAAGTTACAGTTTTAGGGTACTATTATAAATTAATTCGAATTTTACAACGAGAATCTAATTGGACTTTTTATAGTTTAATTTTTTAGTATCCGGACTACATCGAAATTTGAGGGGAAATTTGCCGATCATAATTGGAACGGTACCTTTGAGGAATATGATTCCAATGAGACAACCTACTGTAGATAGATCAAGTGCTCCGGAAGGAAATGAAACTACACCAAGCGCTCCAGAAGGGAGTGAAGCCAGATCAAGTGCTACCGCTCCTCCCAGTTATGATTCAATTGAAAAATCATCTAGACCGGTTGGTTGGATGCCTGCTCCTCCCGGAAGCCCAGACGTATACGATATTCGTAAGTATTTTGGAATTGCTCATTTCAAAACAAAAGTAATTAATTTCATTACGATATTCCTATTTTTATTCCTTAAATTTATGATATTTAACTATATAATTTAATTTTGCAGTTCCTCCTACATACGAAGAATCTGAGTTTGGAACTAAGAATATATTAGATAAAAGTGATTCCCAATATACAATGTTAGATAATAGACATTACGCCCCTATGTACCCCGTATATTCTTTCAACATGCCTTTGATTAGGTCAGAACCACCCACATTAACACATATATAAATATGTATCAAAATAATAACGCTTATCATTTATGTGCTCAATATTATTATAAGTAAAATAAGTTTATTATCTTACTAAATATTATGTAAAAAGTAAATATTGCAAAGCTAAGAGATAAGATACTAAAAAATAGGCAATTTTTGTATAAAAAAATTTAATATCTACTTTGTTTAAACAATTGTTCTATAATCTAGTTTTAACAAATTCATTAAGAATTATATTATTCAAGTAAATATAACCTAATATTTGTTTTCTTTACATTTTCTTCGAGTATTCATTTTGTGAATCATTATTTCAGCGGTGGTATTTTTCTCTTAATATATGTGTGGAATTAAAAAAAAATGATAATCAGACCTTGAAATTAATTTCGTAATAGTAAGTATAGGTAATATGTGCTTGCAAGCTCCTCTTTTATCTGTATCAGTTGTTGCGCTCTTTGTAAAAGTTTTAGTTTAATTGTGTATGTGTGTGTGTTATTGATATCGATTTCTCAAAATAGTTTGACTATCATAGAAAAGAGAGACTACATTGATTCTTTTTTCTGTCATGTTGAGCCTACTATTTTGATGTTCAAAGTCTGGCAATTAGTAAATATTTACGATCTTGATAATGAGTTTCTACTTACTTACGTATGTATACATATGTCAAATTTTATTAAATTATGAATTGTTGATATTAACATGACAAAAAGTTAATCAAATGCTGTACTGGAACATAACCTTATCTAGGCAATATGTTACACATTTTATTGAAATTAGTAAAGATTAAAATTAATAATAATTTTTGCAGATTCAATGAAATTCTTGATATGAAAGTTGTGATATATTAAGTAGTTCAGTGTATAATATTAATATATGAATTACATAAATGTTAAAATAACAATATTATTTTAAAAATATTCTTCTTTATGTTGTATTAATAAATTTAATATACAAAATGGGCCTAAATAGTTTTATAATTAAATTTGTTAATAACCCCAACAAAATATATAGACCTGGAGATGAAATTAATGGAAAAGTTATAATTGATTTAAATTCCGTAAAAAAAATAAATGGTAAATATTATTTAACAATTATAACACGAAATAAGTTTACAATAAATTGTATTTTAGCGATAAGAATTCAATATAAAGGTAGAACTAAAACTGAATGGAGTCAAAAAAGAGGAAAAAGTAATACATATTACCACGGAAAAGAAATATATTTTGATACACATTCTTTCATCGTCCAAGGAAACAGTATGTTACATTTAAAATAAACTAATCTTAAAATAATTTCTTCTTTAATTTTCAGATGCTCCAATTGAATTACCGACTGGAAGACATACTTATGAATTTTCTTTTATTCTACCACCAGTTTTACCTTCTAGTTTTAATGCAAAGAACGGAACTATTAAATATTCCGTCAAAGTTACAATGGTTCGACCTTGGAAATTTGATCAAAAAATTAAAAATGAATTTTTTATCAATCAACTTCTAGATCTCAATCAAATAGATTTCGTTAAGGTGTAGGCTTTAATTTAATTTTTTTTTTATTTTGTTAAGTTGTATCTTATTAAAAAATAGAACTAATAACTAACATTAAAGTTTGTGCGATACCAAATATAATTTGTGTGTTTTAAGCTAAAATTAAAATGTGAATGCTATTTCAAAATAACAGATTCTATTCTAATAGGCGCCTGCTACATTAACAATAGAAAGACAATTTTGTTGCTGTTTCAAACCAGGAACAATTACCATCAAGATATGCGTTCCATGTTCCGGATACATTTGTGGCCAAACTGTTCCTTTTATAATCGAAATAGACAACGCTTCCAATCTACGAATCGATGGTTTTCGAGTACAGTTAAAAAGGGTAATTTTAAAATGTTCTTTCTTTGTTTCAAATGATATAAACTAATATCTAATTCTAGTATCACGTTTTCTTTACTACAAATCGAAGTAACAGAAAGACCGTATCGGAAAGTTTGTTACTGGATAATGTACCCCTTCGAATCACTGCAAGTACTTCCGAGACTTATTTTCACAACATTACTATACCAACTACTCCAGTATATAATGTAAATAAATGTGAAATCATTGATATTGATTACAAACTGAAGGTAAAGTAACCTCTATCAAAAATATACCGAAATATAAACATTTTGCCTGATTGCAGTTTAAATTTATCTTATCTGGATTCCATGCTAATGTACCAGGAGAATTACCAGTTATGCTTGGGCATATTCCACTGAACTACATAACTCCTATAGAGGAAATTAATACGGCTTTAACAGGATAAGAACATAAGATTTAATAAATAAATATATTTTTTAAACTTTTAGCTTTACGAAATTTCTGCCACGAGGTTTAAAAATATAATATTTTTTATAAAAATCAACAGATATTTAAATTTATATAAATATAAGTTTCACAGGACCGAAATATGTCAATATATGAGTCTGATACTGATGTTATATAAAATTAGTAAATTATTATTCAAAACACCAAGAACTTTACTTTTGGGCATTTTTGACTTGTATGCAAGTCGTTGGAAGATTATTTATATCATAACGAAATACGATGGAGTTTGAAGCACTATAACAAACAATTGCCGATCAAAACATTTTCAAATCTGCATTCGAGCTCTTCAAAAAACCTTTCATCTAATACAGATCTGATAAGCTTTAAAACCCTTTTGATAATATAATTTCTGATCGAGAAATATAAAATTCTGTGCACATACTCTTTTTTTTTTAATCCAATTTATAATGCATGAAATATAGAATTTTTTAAATATTTGTAAGGTAGGCAATTCTGCTATTGCAGATCTTGCTGACTTTCGACACCCGCGACATAAAAAGTTATGAATAGAACATTGAGTTCGATCGAACCAAATCTCTGTATGATGCACTGAAAAATTCGAACTGAATAAGTAAAATAAAAAAATATAAATTGAGTTTTTTGGAAACATAATTTGATAAATATGTCAAATTCGTGGAAATTGACTGTGTACGTACTAAAATTTTTATGTTATGTTTTTAAATATACAATACAATATATTATACTTATTGAATGTGCTTAGGAGCTATATTTTTTTACTTAAAATGTATTAGGTATTCAGTGGTTATACTTATTGAATGTGCTAATAAGCCATATTGTTTTTACTTAAAACAATATATAAATACATCATTTAATTCATTTAAATTATTTGTATATGTCTATATTTAACTATATAACCCATATATTTATGGGTGAGCCAAGGTGTAAACTGTTAATACTTATGACGCTTATACTATGTGAATTATATGAATGAATACATTTTTGTATAATATTTTTAATTGATCCTTTCCAAAAAAAAAGATATTTTTTTTAATAATCATAAATAAATATCAAATGGAAACTTGTTTTATTGTTCAATTAAATGTTTAGATAATTTATTTTTGAGAATTAAATTAAAAACTAAAAATGATGTTTACAAAACATTCGAAGTAGGTATTAATTCAGTAACACTTATAATATAACACTGCTCAATCATTGCGGGAGCAAAGGGTTACATTATTTCTCAAATTATAATATGACATATTTGTCAAAATTAGCCAAAAGTTAAGATTAATTGAATAATGGGGCAAAATTAATTCCTCTAGAATTGGCCGAGTCGATATTTAAATTACAAACAAACAAAAAATTATAATAAAAATCTTTCATTTAAAAAACTAAACCGCGAACTTATTATTGCCCCATTTAATATTTAATAGTAGATAAAGCATTAAGTGCGTGTGTGTGGCGGAATGGTCCCAGCCAGCCAGGAGTGCGAGAAGATGGGGGAGGCAGTGCATCATAATTCAAGTAATAAGATTTCATTAATAATTTCACTGTTTTAAAAAATATGTATTTATTAGAGATAAAATGTCAAACAATTGCTTGAATTTTATTATATATCCATTCACTATTAAAACTAAATGTTTTGTATACTTTTATCTTCTTTTTAAAAGATATCAAATAAGTACAATTAAATTTGATAAAAGATTCAGAAGCAGAATTTAAAACTATAAAATTTTTATTAAAGTATTTCTGTAAAATAAATTGGGAAGCAATAACAGCGGGTATACATATAATGATTAAATGCCTATGACTCTATTTTGGTATAAAATTATTAAAAAAATATATTTAAAATTTAAATGCAGTTATTACACAAAAAATAGGTACAAAGGGGGTGTGTTTAGGGAAGGGAGGAGTTCAAGAAATAGTTTGCGGGAGCATCAGAAGTTCCGCCGTTGTGACTCGGGGTGCAAGGCATGTGGGGCAAACGGGCGACAAGCCAAAGGGAAATTTTCAAGAGCGTTATAAATATCTACTAACTACTGTCAAAATTAATTTACTAGTAACATAATTAATATCTAATTATACTACATTTATACCTCATTTAAAATTTTTTCTATATACCTGTTGGGAAATATGACAAGTTGCGTCGTGCCGGGGTCGCCAGATTGTACGCGCAAGATTTTGCAACAAACGAATTGTTTTAAGTCAGATCTTATAAATATGCCTCGGGCAGAATCATAATGATTTAAAAAAAATGTATATGTACTTTTATTCCTTATATTTTGTTATTATATTTATGTTTACATCAATAATTATAATTTATAATTTTAATAAATAAAATGTATATTTGTTACATTTTCCGTGTCTGTATTTTATTTAAGGTAAAAATATTTCAGAAACCAGTTTTCAACTGGTGGGAGGGAGGGGTCCCAAATTATTCTTGCACTCAGGCGGCACATACCCTAGGAACGTCACTGCTGATATGACACGACGGACAAACAGCATAATATAAAATTACATATTGAAAACTAGACAGTTTAAGTGACAGTTGTAACAAGATGGGTGTTGATAAATTTCAAGTAACTTTTAACAAACCGAACCGAACATATTTTAACGGTGATACACTTGTCATCCAAGTAGACATTACTACCAATACTGGATTAAAGCTTAATCGTAAGCAATTATATTTATTATTTATTATATTTACAAAATATTTATATTCTTGAAACTATAAATGTGACGCCAAAGAAACAAAAAAATGTACCGAGGTACTGAGGATCATTTAAGGTGAAACATCCGCTTAATTAAATCTTAAGTTAGCTGCAAAACACTTGATCTGACTTGATCTCTTTCAAATAATATATCTTTGTTTTTATGAATGAAACTTACGATGAATTATATATAATTTTAAAGCAAATACTTCAAGGTGTAGTTATAAACCACATATTATTAATTTTATGTACAAATAATTGATAGAAAACGGTTTAAAAATGGACATTAATTTCTCAATAATGCCGAGCACAATTTTGATTTTTTTTTATATATATATTTAAGAATTTGGTCCTATATAATACATACAATTTTTAAAAAAATTTGTATTTGTAACTTTTGAGAAAAAAAAAAATAAATATGCGAAAAAACGCTCAGAAGCAGGCCGTTTCTGATATTTTTGTTTGTTTTTCAAAAGTTACAAATTAAAATTGGATAAATAAATTATGTGTTATAGACCATATTCTTATATATACAGAATTTTTTTAAAAAAAAATCGTGCTTGGCATTTTTGAAAAATTCGAAAAGAAAATTTTATATTTTTAAATCATAATATCAAATAAAATTGTCTTATTTAATTTTATTTTTTATTGTCTTGAAATACAATATAGAAATATTTTCTATGATTTGAAATTTTTTTTTTGAAAATTTTCATGTTTATATAATTTCGAAACGCGCGTCAATACCGCTTCCATATTTTGTATAGAATTTTCCTGGTTTCCTGTGATTGGTCAAATCTACATTTTTGTCAGGACCAGAAGAAACCCTACATACACGATAACATCTTGTCGTAAGTCTGACTTCGCCGTATGTTTCACCTTAAAAGCAGGCTTTTTCGAATATTTTTGTTTTTTTTCTCAATGGTTACAAATTCAAATTCGATAAAATTTTATGTATTATAAAGGACCAAATTCTTAAATATATAAAAAAATTAAATCAAAATCAGACCCGACATTTTTGAGAAATTCATGTCCAATTTTGAGTCGTTTTCTATCTATTATTTGTACATAAATTTAATCATATGTAGTTTATTACTACACCTTCAAGTATTTGCTTTAAAATTATGTATATTTCATTGTAAGTTTCATTCATAAAAACAAAGATATATTATTTGAAAGAGATCAAGTCAGATCAAGTATTCTGCAGCTGACTTAAGATTTAATCAAGCAGATGTTTCACCTTAAATCTTTTTAATATAAAAAATATTTTTTTTTAGAAATATCATGCAAATTACAAGGCCAAGCAAATACAAATTGGAGCAAAACACGGGGAACCGCAACTGATTTCTTCAAGGGAACACAATCCTATTTTAACGAAATGTTTATTCTATTTGCAAAACCTCATCCTCATGGTACTAAAACACGTAGTAACTTCATTATTTAATTTCTCATAGTTTTCGGAAAAATATGAATATTTTTATTAATATAAATTAATAGATACATTTTGTACAAAATGAGAAATTTGCAAAAATATTAAAATCTAATCACGAGCTATGAAGATGTGCCCAAAGACGTTGAATTCCTTGTGTCTAAATGGACATATTTTATTGTTTTTTGAAAATTTTCTACAATTTTATTCGATTTTAGATCATACTTTTGGTCGTGCGAATATTTTACCAAAAATTTACAAAAATAAATAAATATTTCACCACGCCTTTTACCATTACTGGGTGTGGCACTCTGTAGTGGCAGAACTCGATAAATGATATATTTTGAAAATGAAGTGTGGATACTACACGTCAAATCACGGATATATCTAATATAGGAATTTAGTAAAAATCAGTTTTCTGGAGACTAATTCAAAAAACTAAACAAAATATAAAGATACGCTGATTATTTTTTCAGACCTTTTTCTTTTCAACTTTTTCTTGTTCGAATGCTTGAATATAATCTCTAATAAGTAGATTAAGAGATATCGCGTTATTAATTTTTTTTACATATAACCTAACTATACTCAAATTTTTAAAATACTCGCGTATCTTTCATCAGTCAAAGCAGATCTGCAAGGTATTTTCAAAACACTACATTAACGCATGATGCTATAACATTTGTTTCAGTCATTTTTCTATCTACTGATTTTCAGTAATGTAAATACTGAATTTTTAGCGGAACCCGTCGAGCTGCCTTCTGGAGAATACAAATATGAATTCTCATTTAAAATACCTTATGGTATTCCACCATCGTTGAACGGATCAAGTATTCTGTCAATAGGAGAGATACAATATAACCTTAGTGTGACTTTGGATCGTCCATGGAAATTTGGAGAAAGCATTAATTCACCATTCGTTATTAAGTCATTATTTGATCTGAATAAGTATCCTTCTCTTTCTGTTAGTAGGATTTCGTTCAAAATAATTATATCATCACGCCTTTTACCGATTTCTTCGACTGAAATATTTTTTTAGGAACCAGCTGGAACAATAATGGAAAGAAATTTTTGGTGTGGTTTCAATTCTGGAGAAATTTCTGCTATTGCTAGAATTCCATATAAAGGATATGTAGTCGGACAAGAAATTCCCATAACTATTCAAATTGAGAATTGTTCTAACTTGCATATAAATGATATATTCGTCAAAATGAAAAAAGTCAGTAAATTTTTTACATGTTTATTTAAACAAGATAAGATCGTTTCTGGAATACGTTAGTGTATGTGCGATTAACAAGATGTTTGAAGAGTTGGTTGTGTCAGCTTAGATAGTTTGTACATGTGAAACATATGTCGGATGAAAAACTGGTTAAATTGAGGGTGATAGATTATGTTGACGAATAAATTCATAGTTATGATTAACAGCTAGTTGCGTGAACTAAAAAAGAGACAAACTTGTACAAAAGGAATTATGAATGTGAATCGTATTCCAAGATTGGAATGTTTAGCGAAAATTAATTGCATGATAAATCTAATAAATAAAGATTCGTGTTACCCCAATTGATAGGACGGCGTAAAGGTTGTGTACATATGTGTATTAATACGTTTACCGCTAGAATAGACCCGAAAATGTAGAATCCTTCTGATCAGAACTGTTTTATTCTTGAATGAGATAGTGAAAAGGTTGGCAATTGTTGATGAATGTATTTTTTCACTGCTTTGAGTTATGCAGCGCCATATGTTGAACGTTACCCATATAGTTTGTTTGCACAAATGGCAGTGTGTATCATGCGCAGATTCATATGAAAACATGTTAGTTCTTGCATTTGCTGTCTTATAGCCACATGAATCGTATGCATCGCACCAATTCATATATGAAAATAAGTATATTTATTTTTACATAAATACAACGATACACTTACTTATTCTTACGCATTCAACGATGAGTGTTCGTTGATTCTACTTACTTCATAATTCTTCGTTTACGCATAATTTAGGAAATGATAATCTAACCAAGCCAAGAACAGTTTCTATTTCTTACAGTCGTGTATTTAGGTTCACTTCCAGTGAGAAATGTAAATTGATTCTACGAGTTATTAAAATTCGCACTGTTCGAGAATCAAATATTTGATATTCACTACTATTGGTGGTTCATACTTTGTGCTGCTCATTAGGGTGGCCCTTATTTTGGGTAAGTTCAAATTTTGTCGGTCTCCACCCGAAATCTGGTTTAAAATCACAAAAAAGTAATAAATTAATTTTTTGAGATTTTTAAAATAAGTCTAACCCGTGCCTCTAGGCCACATTCACTTTTGCCTTCAGTTCCCAAATCACTGCTGAGCAGTGACTATTCAAAATGCAATAACCTGTTTGTTTTTCAATATTTTGACACAATTCCAAGCGAGAATTAAACTAGATGAGATAACGAATCGATCAATTACAATAAACAATAATTTTATATGATTGTTTATTGCTAAACGGGTGCTCAAAAACTAACGAAAATTGAGTTTTTTAAAAAAAAATGATTCACAGTAATGATTATTTTCCAACAATTTTGTTTATAAACTAGTTTTGATTATTTTAGACTGTTTTTTAATAATATTCATATGAATTATAACATTTTTAATTTATTTTATCATATTTTTAGCCACATATATTTTATCATGTGTAGTGTTTATTTGTAAATGTGTATAAGTGAAAGTGGATCAGAGGCACGAGTTAAACTTATTTTAAAAATCTCAAAAAAATAATTTATTACTTTTTTGTGATTTTAAACCAGATTTCGGGTGGAGACCGACAAAATTCGAACTTACCCAAAATAAGGGCCACCCTACTGCTCATAGCAATCAACGTGTTCAACATAATATTTGTGGTTATTTCAGATTAACTCATATTATACAGTGAATAGGACACATTGCAACGAAGAATCTGAAACTGTAAAACCACGGAAACCGCTTGGGGTTACAGTCAAAGCAGGAGATTCATACGCATTTTATTTTAATTATATAGTACCTAATGTTCCTGTTTTCAATATGATGCATTGTTCCATTATTGACATTAAGTATGCTCTGAAGGTATGATAAAAAGAACAAATTCAGCATTAGGTACTAACCTACCTAACATGGATTTTAAAATCACAAATTTTGATTACAAATTTTCTTTTGTAATATTGTATAATGGTTGTATGTTTCAGTTCGAATTGGAATTATCTGGACTAACATGTAATATGAAAGGAGAGTTGCCGATCCTTGTTGGCGATACTCCCATCGCTATTTCTCAATCCTCAAATGTATCGCCATCTTATGATTTGATTGAAATAAATACATGAGATCTATCTATTTTAAAATTAATATGTTATTATTTGTGTGAATATTTAGCTAATAAAACATAAGTAAAACAAAAATATACATTTATTTGTTTATTTATAATACATCAAGTAGAGTTTAAAGGTCTCAAATACTCCTCGTTTTCAATTCAATTAAAACAATTCATGTTATCACAACAATAAAAGCTCTTTAAATTCATGTAAATAATATAACTTTATTTTGTTACCAATTCATATACCATTGTTTTTTTTAATGTTCTCTTATTGTAAAGGTTAAGTGTAAAAGCAGCCACGGCTGAACTTCTGCCAAATAAAGTGCTATTATTATTATTATTATTATTATTAAACAGCTACTACTGTAAAGTAAAAAGTAAATTTACACAAAATCTGCAAAAATAAACTGTCATATCCGGGAAACAGAAAAAAGTGAAAAACAGCGTTATGAAAACTTTGTTCCTTTTATATGCAGCACAGACTTTTGAACTTCTAAAAAGTTAATTGTATGCTAACACATATTAAAACAAAGAACGGGTCTTTAAACAAATTAATAAGTTTATGTTAATAAAATAAACATATAAAAAGCCTAACCTAATACATATTTATTTGAATATAATTACGATTTGTATTAATACTCAACTTAGGTGGTAAATCATTTGTCAATGGAGTACATTGAATATTAAAGAAAAAGAAAAAAAATAGGATAATATCGAATTCTGCGGTATATTCATATCTTATTTAACAGTTATTTTCCTCATACTTCACAAGGAAAAAAGGAAATAAGAAAAAGTAGTGATAATAATAATTTAGTATGATACGCTTGTGTTACAATTAAGGACGTAGTAAAATGGGTATAACAAATTTAACAATATGTTTCAATAACCAGACATGCGAATATTATAGCGGAGATGAATTGAAAGTCAGCGTTCAATTTTTTGTGGATTCGCCTATCAAATTAAACTGTAAGTTAATAAAATACTTTGTTATTAATTGATCAATAATCGCAATTATTAAAAACAATATTAAAATTATATTTTTTGCGATAAAATGTTTCAAATTCCTTTTAGAACTTGAAATAAAAGTGATACACTTCTACGTAACTTAGATTTGACGCATTTTTTTTTCAAAATAATTTGAAACTGACAGTGGAAAATATACTGTGTCAAATATTTAAGACAATTAGAATATATTAATAGTTATATTGATTGCTAATATGAACATTTAGCAATTCAATTGATTTACTTTATTTCATTGTCAAACATTGTTATTATACAGTATGCAAGTACACTAAAATAAGTTAATAACAACAATCATTTTTAAATTATTAAACTCATTATCATTAAAATTCAAAATGTTAATTTTATTTTTTAATTGTTTAGCAATAAAATGTAACGTAAGTGGTAAAGCAACAACACGTTGGGAAAAAGAATATGGCACAACAACTTATATCTACACGGGTGAGGAAGTCTACTTTGATAACACTTTAACATTGCTTGAAAAAGCAAAATGTAAGTAAATAACCAGGAAATTACTCTGATATTGATAATACTTTATATATATATAATATTTTATTTTTATTTTTAAAAACCTTGAAAACCTGATTGTTTTGTCATATGATGTGACTGAAAGTACATTGATGATGATAAATTTAAAGTTAAATTTATGACAAAAATTTTTGTCATAAATTTAACTTTAAACTTGAAAACCTATTATAAAAGATTCTCAGATTCAATTTTCTATCATTTTTATATGAAGTACAATAACTAAGATTTAATTTTAATAATGAATGTACATTTTATTTTGTCCACTATTGCTAAATTAAATGAGTAAACAATTTCTATTTTACAAGACTATTTTAATGAGCATAATGTTTTTCAACCAGTGGTTCACAAACTGTGGATAGCAACTTTGTTAAATGGAACTATATATTTGGTTTGCTTGTTCGATAGAGAATTTTATTCTGAATTCAGTGATATAATCATAAATTTATATCAAAAAGAACTTTTCGACCGAGAAACACAAAATTTTTGTTGGAGGCTATAACAAAATAAATTTAATACCTAATTGATTCATGTCACGTGTAGAGTGTGTTGTTGTCACCTGGACAATAATTAACAAAACACTCTACTATCAAAATATTTTAAAACGTAAAAGTAAAAATAAAATAAATATATTAATTTGTTGAATTAGAAAATAAACATAACAAGAAAGCCAACGAGTTTTTCAATACTCCACCTAAATTTTATGAAGCTGCAAGCTACATGAATAGAAATAATTAATTTGCTATTTAAACAAAGGAAAAGTTATAACGGTCGTGAAGTAAAATCATCCGTAAAGTAGTCTTTGACAGGTGTCAAAAAAAGAAACACTTTATGCCTATGGCACACTGGTCGATGAGTGTCGATGAGCATCGATGAGCTCTTCGATGAAACAACAGAACGCACCCGTCATCGACGAAAATTAGAGGCTCCTCTATTTCCATCGAAGAGCTCATCGATGAAACGAACGTATCTCATTTCACTCCTATCTTTTGTGTCTCATTTCACGTTAACATATTTTTGAAATTTAGTTTTTCTTTCTCAACTTTAGAAGCTTTTATTGTTTGTCAATGAAGAGTGCGTTCTGTTGTTTCATTGAAGAGCTCATCGATGCTCATCGACGCTCATCGACCAGTGTGCCATAGACATTACGGTTGTCAAACGATACGTAAAATAAGTATTTATGTATCAGCCACCTAAAAATATATTTTTTTATAGCTCAAGATTTAGAATTAGAGATTGGAGAATACAAATACGGACTGTGCTTTGATATACCTGAAAATATACCACCAACTTATTTAGGACAGAAGGGAAAAATAGAATATTGTGTAACAGCAGTAATAGATCGACCATGGAGAACTAACAAGACTTCTTCATGGCTGTTTGTTATCAAACAACATCTTGATCTTAATAAGGACGCCCTTGTTAACCCAAATATTAGGGTACGTATCCTAATTATATTAATTTTCAAGTTTGATAAAACAAATAAAACCTATAAAGATGAAAATGATTACCTTCTTGTCCAAAAACCTCTTTTATAGTATAATACAAAGAAATGTTTTAATATACAGAACATACCTTTAGAAGACAATTTTCAAACTGAAAGTTCATTCCTGGACATCTCTAAATAGAGTTCATTCTTTTCATACACATTATTACGACAACAGTAGTTAACATTTAGCACTACTTTGAACTCATTTTTACACACTACATTATTTAAATTAGCAAATAAATCACATTTACATGTTTATTGTAACTGCAAGATGTCTGCAATACACTGTTATTTCTAAAACTTGTTTAAAATGGTTTCAACTGCTAAGGTACACACTACACAAGCTCTGAGAATTGAACTAACGGACTTGTCCCGACCCAGTAAATTATTATAAACTCTTCAAATAAAAGATACGGTAAACTAAATTTTCTACTACTTTTATTTCAAGTAATTTTATCTAAAATAAATTGATAGCGGAATATAATGCCAAATGTGACAAGATCTTTTAAAAATTCCTCAATACGTATTATCTTATTTTAAAATAATAATCCATAACATATTGTTATAAATAATATTTTTTTACGACATGCGCGAAAACTCAAATTTCTTCTTGAGAAATAGTGAGGAAAATTAGTTTTCCCTATCCAGAGAAAAATATCGCTTTCCTCTCTAGTTTGACACATAACTATTATTCGTGACTTGCGTAGAAAACTCAACTTTCTTCTCATGAAGTAATGAGGAAAACTGGAGTGTTATATAAATGTTATTTTACAAAAAAAAACATTTTATTAAAAATCTTTATAGAATAAAATTTAAATCTATAAATTATCTTACAATTTTGATTTAAATATATACAACTATTATTCTCGTTCGAATACCTTACGACCAAAGCGAACTCGAGTTGGAAAAATAAAAGGTTTCTTCTCTGGTTTGACAAATAACTATTCTTATAAACATGAATGTTTTTCAAAACTAATTAGTGAGAAGAGTGATATTGTTTAAAGGCGAAAAATATGATTATAGCAAAGTATAAAGACATTGTAAATATTTACTAATATGCAAAAGTTTCGAAGATCTGTTGATAGATCCTCAGGGACACTTAGAGATCCACCGACCACAGACTGGCAAACGCTGTTTGAAATGATTTGAACTATTTTAGGAACCTGCAATAGTGCAACTGGAAGAAACGTTTTGTTGTTGTTGGAATCATGGAATGATAACAGCTATAGTGAAGCTACCATACAGGGGATTTGCACGTAAACAAATAGTTCCTCTCACAATAGAAATTGAAAATGCATCCAATATTCATGTAAATGGTTTGCTCTACGACATCATTCAAGTAAATATATTTTTTTATCGTAACATTGTAAATTATAATAGTAAATAGAATGCTCCACGAAACTGCACTTTAGGCGATTAACATCCACTACCATTGTTTCCCTGATTACTTTACAGAAAAAGCTGCAGAGAATTAAATTCTGCAAATACATTTGCTACAATTAATTTGTATTTACATAGTCATGAAACTGGGCAAATGTATAACATTTAACTTGATTTTAACAGTAAGTACATAAATAAAACGATCTAGACGTGAATGTAGAATTTAATTAACTAAAACTTATATATAAGTAATGTAAGACTGCGGCTCAGTGAGTCCGGAGCCTGTACTGTAATTAGGATTAAGTTCCTGTTGTGCAGAGTATCATAAATAAATAAACCAGGCAAGCAATGGTTGCGAACAACAAATTCTGTATACAAGGTATTTCCATTAAAACAACCAGTGCTTTTTGGGCAAACTAATGATTCTAGAGAAAAATGTTAAATACATAAAATGATCAGGAATAAGGAACTAACGTTACTTATGTTATTAATTGGTTGTCGATTATTTAATAACATAATAACAAAGCTATCTGTCATCTGTATCATTTGTTTGTATTTGTTTCTTGCATAGCCTCTTCTTCTCTTTAATAATTATCTATGTAACAGACATAAAATACTAATAAATTAGTCCTTAATTCGTGATCATATATATTTTAAAGTTCTTTTTAAATGGAACGTATATTTATTAATTAATGATTACATGATTTTAGAGAGACACATTTTTTACTTCTTGCCGAGTGCATAAGAAAAAAAAAGAAGTAACATTTTCAAATGGACGCATAAACAGAAATGTGCGAGCCGGAACTTCTGCAGATTTTGTTTGCAATTTTCACATACCAGATATTCCAGTTGTCAACTTGCGCGATAGTCATGTGATTGATGTTGATTATATACTAAAAGTACTGCAATCATATTGTATTATTTTATTTCTTAATTTATATTTATGTACTTTACAGTTCAAGTTGGATTTATCATCAGGATTAGGATTAGAAGACTCTTTTGATTTACCGATTACACTTGGAACAGTTCCGTTACACGATTTTGTATCAATTCCATTAATTGATCCACCTTCATATGAGACTAATACATAATTAAATTATAGATGTTGACATTTGCGACATTTCTGGCAATTTTGAAACCAGATTAACGCAACAACAAATGAAATGTAAAACAGAAACACAATGGCAAAAATGTCAAGCCATTTCAAATTTGTTATTTTATTGTACTTTGTAGCACTATTCAAATAAAATATCTTTTTTATCACTTTTATCAGTTATCTGGTTATAGCTGAGACGAAATAAAAGGGCCTTAAAATATAAATTTAAAACCTCAAAATAACTAAAAAGTTTCTTTAAAGATTAAGCCCTTGAAATTTGAGGGCCAGCGCTTCATGGTAAAGCCAAGGCAATAGTCAATTGTTTCCAGAACACTATCGTGTTTGATATCATTTGAAAGGTCTTTTGAAGGGCAGAATTAAATTGTTCGTTTTGCAAATTGTTTTAATCAATAAAAACGAAGATTAATTGTCTTACGAAGATGAATTCCATTTCAGTTTCCGCGGAGCCTAAGCTTTTATGACACTAATGTAATATAAATGTCATGATACGCACTTTATTGACATGAATGAATGAATACTTATAAATATTTCTAACGTGACAAATTCCCAACTAACGCAATATTTTAAGCAGAAAGTACTGATAGTTATCTAAAGATAAGCTGAAAACGAAATATATAGGACCAATTCTCAAAGATAAATAAGCATTATCAGTATAGTCAGGTAGTGCGATAAATTTGTATTAATTATGGATTGCTGCATTCATTTTGATAATTCTACAGCTATTTACAATGGCGGGCAAATTATTTTAGGAAGAGTTGAAATCAATTTACGGAAAGTTAAATCAGTAAAAGGTGACTTAATACATATTCTGTTTGTGTTTTTTTCATTTACAAATATTTTTTAAAGGTGTCAAAGTTATATTAAAGGGAAAAGCATATGTTAGGTGGACCGAAAGCGGAGGCAGCAATAAATCTAAAAAAATTTTTAGTGCTAAAGAAAACTATTTTAAGGAAACAATTCAAGCAATCGAAGGAATTAATGGTAAATACTAATTTAAAATTCTCTATAAAATTTTAAGAATGGTTTTCAAAATGTTTGGGAAATGTTTTAAATAAAAGTTCTTCTTATTTTAATTTGCAACATTTTCCTATAAAACAATTTAAAAACATTTGAAACTGCGAAAAAACAATACGTCATGAAATTATCTGAAAATATTATTCAATACATATTTTTGTGTAGGGGAAACAATTGAATTACCAGTTGGGCAACATATTTACCCTTTCAAATATATGTTGCCACCACGATTGCCACCATCATTTGAAAGCCACTATGGCCATATCCGCTATTCTGTTAAGGTTATCTTAGATCGCCCTTGGAAATTAGATCAAAAAGTTAAATCTCCTTTTGTCATAGAGACACAACCAGATTTTATTGAAAATCCGCAAACTAGAGTAAGATTTTATATTGATTTTATAATACGTTCAAATATTAAGGAATATTTAGGAACCAGCAACACTAACAATGGAAAAATCGTTTGGATTTTTGATGTTTAAATCAGAACAACCTCTAACAGGAATATTAAAAGTTCCATATTCTGGATTCATTTGTGGGCAATCTATACCATTAACACTAGAAATTAATAATCCATCGAATGTTGCCGTGAAAGGAATTAAATTTGAACTAAACAAAGTAAATATTCTTTTAATAATTAGTTTCGTTGGTTAACTTTAATTATTATTAATATCTTTCAGATAAAAAAGTTTATAGGAGATCGACCATACCACAAAGAATATGTTTGCTCAAAAACAATTTGGAAATCTCACATTGATTGTTATGTTGATTCTAAAACCTGTAAAACTATTACTCATCAAATAGATATACCACATTTTGATGTATTTTATTTAGCAGATTGCTGGATTATTGATATCGATTATGAAATTATGGTATAATGCATATTAAACATTTTTTTTTTCATTCAAACATATTTATTTTTAGATTGAAGTACAAACAGTTGGATTACATTTAAATATGATTGGTAAACTACCGATTTTTCCTATGAATAATATTCTTTTATCGAATGCAGGAACTAATTTTTACCCAGTAAACAATGTTTCAAATAATGGGACAACTTCATATCCACTAGATAACAATATCAACGCACCAGAAGAAAAATGGTCTCCTATTAATATTGGTTGGAATCTTCCGAAAAATTAGTTAAAAGTACCTACGTAAAATTACTTTTATTTGTTCAGTTTACTTTTAACACTGTATTCGATTTACATATTCTTAATTAATAAAGTATTAATTATGAGATTTCTTTTTGTGGATTAAATACTTATTTTTACTGATCCGTAACAATTGAACTATTAAAGTATATTATGCAACAAGTTTAATTCATACTAGTGTATTTATAGCCATTATATACGAGTTGTATAGGTACACTATATTTTCTTAAGACCAAATCTAACATCAAAAGTATTAAAATAAATATAAATGTTGAGCCCTTGCATGTCAAAAAATTTAAAAAAAACTATTTTATTGAAAACTGTACTGTTATTAGTTAATTTGATCGTGTTATAATAAAAAACTGTATCATAATGAAAATCTGTGTTTTAATAAGTGTCATTAAAGTATAGATAATACATATTTAGAAAGTAAATTAAAGAATAGAAAAGTAGTTTATTCATATTCGTATTGATCATTTAGCGAATTATTCCTAACATAGGCTATGTGATGAAAAGGCAACAATATGGCGGCAAACGGCTTAGCAACTAGTGGTTTAGGTACGATAATATTCTCAAAATATTCGTGTAGACTATATATATAAACATTATGACGGATTTTTTAGATTTATAAAATGTCATATAGTTTTATCTAAATTAAAACTACATTCTTTGTAAATAATATGAAAGACGTTGGAAATATCTAAAATAAGGAAAAAACTTACCTTCGTCGAGACCGTGACAGTCAAGCATTTTGCGGCTTTTTCATGAAAATACACTAGTTTTTAAATAATTAATAACGGCTTTATATTTAAAGTAATGAATGCTTTAAAATTACTCTATTAAAATGATTTATTTGAGAACACTAAATGCAACAACATTTCTCTTTTCGTGTTTCTATAACAGTCATTTGAATATGTTCGACCCCTCTAGGAGACATTCGCCCTGCGCATGAGCACCGTACCATCCTTAAAAAAAATATACTTTTGCATAGAATTTTTATAAATACATCATTTATATTACATTTTCCATTCAAGTAAACAAATAATAAAAATACTATTTTTTAAAGATTTTATAGTAAATTATATCAGTATTTATATTTTTTAAATGTGTTCAAGTCGGTTGCTGTATATTTAGTTATAAGTACGTTGGTAACACTGGTTGTCATTAATATTTTGAATACGCAGGATCAGCAGATAACCATAAACCGTATATGTAATCTGGGAAGTAGTGATGCTTGATTGTCATTTTATCATTTTGTATAAATAACTATAACATGGACGAAATTAAATATGACATATTACATCAAATACATCCTGCTTTAAGAAAATATATTATATACATTTGGACACATGGAAAAACAGGTAACATTTAAAAAATATCGTCAAAGGTGATTTTAATGGTCTCAAATTATAGGTGTTTGTTCTGGAGCTATACAAGTTCTAAAAATTTCTAGCAGTGTTAGTAATGAGGAAGGTATTGATACAAAATATGCAAATAAATTTACAATGTCAATTCCGTATGCTGGACACTACATAGAATGGGAAGTAAAATTTTGCAATGACGACATGACATTTGCTCCAGATTTTGACTTAGGAGACGATGACTTTCTAGGTGATTTAAACGCTGACTCAATTGGTAAAATGCTACCTAGTTGGTCTAACTGGGATGCAAAACAGCCTGATGCTTTACATAAAGTTTTAATGGAACTATTGAAATTATACAAGAAACATCAGGTAGAAGTATCCAAATTAAAGAAACTATAGCAGACTTTTAATTTTCTTTTTGTTTTAGATATCTTTGCTAGAAGCGGAGAAATATTCACGACTACATTTCGAGTTCACAGCTTTGATTGGTGGGACAGGCATAGGAAAAGACAATGTAGAAGTTTTAATAGAACCTTCTGGTCTAGTTCATTTTCTAATAGCACTTTCAATTGACTTTTCATGCTTACCTCCAGATATTTATAAGTAATATTAAATGTGAAAAACCTTTTCACATTTAGTTCAGATTAATTCCAGTCCAAAACGTTTCATACAATTTTGTTTTGTTCATCAAACTCCTGGAGTTTTTAATCGATTTCAATCAAATCTTTTTTATAGGTCAAGATCGACCTATAGATCGCCGAGACATTGCAATGTTTTTAAATATCAGTTTTTGGCGAAACATTTTTTGTAGTACGTTTTCTCACTGTTTATTTTATTGCTTTGAAACGTTGCTTAAACAATATTGTTGTTATTCCAGAAACTATGTATTTCGTGGTATGTCAGCTGAATTATGATGGAACTGATTGTGCAAAGGGGAAATTTCATCTCGAACTGTAATGTAATGAATATTTTTTTGTAGAAATCCAAACACAGCAGGAAAGAATTTAGGACCTGCTTCTGCCGTCTTGATGGTGACTTTTCCGCGAATGGACGGTAGCAATGTCCAACCACATCTTTTTATTTCTCCAACTGTTGAACAAAGTTTGCTCGGTGTCGGGAATAAACACATTCCCCCGTTCCCGAGTGATGGTTGCCTTATGGATTACGTGCCAGCAATTCAAAAACTTTTACATGATAAAATTAAATTTGTTGTAGATAGCTACACATTAAAACAAAAGTACATTACCCTCCTACTGGCCGAATATCCTTTTAATATATTAGAATACGACATATATAATTTCTCAAAAGCGAATTTAGTGTTTGAAACCGATTGTTGTTATTGGCTGTTGATGATTGTGATAAGTAAGTATTTTTTTAAATACAGTGTGGATAAATTTAACTCGAAAATTATTTTAGGCAATAATTTTCCAAAGGAAAAACCTAAATGGACTATAAAATCAGCTAATCTAATAATGCCATTTGACGAAATATTACATGATTACCCTTATAGCCCTAGATGGACTGCAGAAGAAATGATTACAAGAGCTATGAAATATGCTGTCGAAAAAATTCCGCAATTTCAAGTTAAAGTGAAGTGAATTTTGACATGAATTAATATTGTTCAATATGTTTACATTTGCATGGTTAATTATTATAATTAAAATGACTTTATATTGAAAATAATTTGTATTAATATTCCTCAACTTTCCAGAACAGAATCAGAATCAAATTATATTTATTTTCACAAAACATACATAAATAACTTTTAATTAAATGATGAATATGTGATACATATGTACTTACATTTATCGAAGATCTGTCATTCTCATTACAAAAATAATACACGATTATAAAATGGTTCTTTCTAAAATGCAACATGATTGTCATTAAAAAGTATTTATATGGCTTACTGATACAAATGAAATGTCACTAATACAAGTACGGAATGCACTGACAACTTATAACTAACAGAACTTGATCTTACACGCTATTATTGCCTTCATTACATTCTGGTTTAAAATTAAAATTCCTACATAATTTTCAACTACTACATCTAATCACTGGATTAATACCCATTTTAATTCTTAACTTATAAATAATAGACAACGTAACTGGAGATCTTAATAATGACCATTATAATGCAGGAGCTCAATACTCAAATTATGCATTTATAGCCTTTTAACATTATCTTGAATATTTGGCATTGTATATTCTCCCTTGTCAAACGTTTTAAAATTATTTGAGAGTAAAAATATTGAAATAAAAGTGGTAGAATGTTTTAACTTGAGTTTGAAGCATTTTTGCGTTTGGCAGCGGTACATATACGATGGTTAATAATCAAGATGAAAATACTATAAAATCTGTTTAAAATAATGAAGAAGATTGCACTATTGAAATTTGTACTAAATTTATCATTTTTGTGGTATTATTAAGAACAACCTGCATATTCGCAAAAAGGAACCTTTTTAAAATAATAATAAAAACAAATGGATTTGTTCTTACATATCACAAAAAGTTACATTGCTACATAAATAATTGCCTATCTCAAATTCTAGTGAGTATATTAAGTCTTTTAATGTAAAAAATTAAAAAGTGTCCTATGTTTATTAATATCATTAAGACACAAAAAGTATAAATTCATTCGTTATACATAAAGTCAGTCCCATTTTGTGCTCTGGACAAGTTCTGCAACTTTATGCCATGGAAATACTGGCATATCTCCATCTAAGAGTGATTTTTCTGCACGAAGAGGTCGACTTCTGCGTCTTCCGTTTACACACATCATGCCATAAACTCGTATGCCGGGTACGCTCGCGTATGTTGGTTGATCATGGCTCATTGGTCCTTCTGTTCATGTTCAAAAATGTTTTCATAATTTGTAGTGACGATTTTTTATATAAATAATTAATAACGTTTCATTTTAACTTTTCAAACGAAAATTGTTACAATTACAAATTATCCGGAATTTCTATATAAAAAATGGCATGAAAATAAAAAAAGAATCGTCATTGACGGTAACAGAGCATAAAGAAACTATCTTCAATTTTGTATGTATGACATTTCTTGGCAACTAATAGGAATTATTACATTCAAAACGCGAAACATACTTTATAACTTATAACAATATTAAACCGTGAGAAAATATGTTAAATGCAATTTCTCGAGTAACAAATCACGTTTTTTACTGAAACCGCGATGACTTGAAAAACAACAATAGCATTATTCACCTACCTTTTAGCTACAACACAAACAAATATAATACATACCTAAAATACTGGATTCTGGACAATGACAAATTACTAAATAATGAGATTTTCCAGTACGAATATTTTGTAAAGCTAAAAGTGACCAATCTCTTGGAGTTCGACATAATCTCATATCAGCAGTTGGTTCACAAGTTTTCACCAATGTTAAAGCGCGCTAAAAATTAAAACAATTATTTTTAGAAAACAAAAAATGAAGAGTAAGCAACGTTAACGCCATGCGTGTTCAAAAGTAAGCGGTGAAAAGTTCAAAAGATGCAAAAAGAAAAATATACCTCTGGAGTATTTCCAGTAATTAGTTTAGTTGTATGAAGATCATCAGAATTCAGACTTGCTGAACAGGGATCACGATATCTTGAAGGGCAAGCACATAACGGCTGCGTCCAATTTAATCGTACATATACAGCATTACAGACCTTAAATATGAATATACATATATATCTTTTATTTCTGTTTATACATAGGTGCATTATTTATCAACGTGTGATTGTTAGCTATTAACACATTTAAATTTGTTAGTGAAAGATTATTAGAGATGCACGACCCTATATGCTTTTATTGATGCCAAGAAAACGACATATGTTTCGCGTCAGCAGATTTCATCGCAAAAATGCTTGAAAATAAATAATCATAATCACATTCCATTATTGTACTTGAATGTATAAGGAATGCTAACGTTAATGGGATGTGTGACTGGCGATAAAATGAAGAAAGTAAACATTTTACATTTCTATCACGTCGTATTGTTTCCTATTTCATTTTACTTCAATTAGTAATTTGGTCTTGTCTCAGTACTGAATGAAAACAAAAACGAATGTGTTATTTTAGAAAATGACATTAAATTTTGCGCCGAATTTAATCTCAATTATAGCTGAAAACTTTGCAGCGCGTGAAAATAACGACGTGTATCTACCAAACAACAGTTCACGCGTTCAGATCTCGCTGATTTCAACTTATATATAAAAACAAAACTACGGCTGTTTCTGAGTGGCTCAGATTCCACTAAAATCTGTAGACCTCCATATTCTGTAGAATAGCAAATAAAAATAATAATTGCAGCAATGCAATAGAAAATACATATATTCCAAATAGACATGATGATTATTTATTTTATCTATTAAATAACTCTTGTAATTCCGAAATAACAATAAAATAATTTTATGTTACTATACGTAATTGATCAATTTTTATTAAAATGATTTGAAATCATTGTAAAATGAAATATTTGAACGATTCATATTTTGTGATGTCTGCATTTTATTTAAAAATTTAAATTGTAGTGTCATCCGAATGTTTCTCTAAATAAATGTAATTTCACGTTTCACTCATAGCTCTTATAAAAATATAGAAAGTGTAGAGTCTACACACCAGATTAGATTAAAACAAAAGAATTTAGGGCTATTATTCGTCGTTGGTATTTGTCACTCAAATCACTCAAATGTCGCGAGCACGACAGAATACCACTTATTCTTATTGTTTCGCGCAAAGTAAAGTAATACACCGCAACACTGCACGTATTAAATGCAGCATATAATGAGGTTAGCTGAGATCGAGCCATCTTAATTACCTTAATTATTAACTCACTTATCTATTTATTTACGTTTTATTCTAAGCGTTTGATTACTGCAGAATAAATTAAATCCGAATGTAACAGGAAGATATTTATCAAAGTTATTTATTTTTACTTTTAACCGATGCCAAGAATTTAATGAATTCACGTTTTTGCGAATAAGTAATTTTATGTTTATTGCTTCTGTTAGAATGAGGACAATTGCTACTGGAAGTAAATAATATTACTCGTATGGTCGCATGCCGAAGAACGACAATGACATCGACAACGCGACTGGCAGCCGCCGTGCCGCCGGCGCACAACATTTTTCACTTGACTTACCTGTTGAATTGCACACTCGGGTAGTAAATAAATGTGCTGATTATGAGGGTAATAATGATACTTTGTTGGTTTTACTAGCACAGCGCCCGCTCCTGGGGGTAAAGGCAGCAAATTCTGAAAGCAACAACAATCAATTTATAATCTCAAACATCAGATATAAACATGTCGTTATAATTATCACGTATTTTAGACAAGTAAATAACAAAACGAAAAGGGCAACAATTTCTTCAATAATACTAATAAAAATACAATGTTGTACTGATAATTTTGAACTACATAAAACTTATACTTGTAGCTTGGTTAGTAAACCACGTTTCATGTACTAAGATTTGCAATAGAAATAAGTAGCGTTATAGGTTTTTCACTGTACCAATATTTAATCTAATTAATATTTATAGATTCATTTAATTCATGTTTAAATCTATAAAATTATTAGTATATTATAAATCTGAAGTATTCATGCGGGTAGAATAAGTACTAAATCCTAAAAAATAGAAAAACTTTTAATTGGAAATGCATTTTTTGTAATTTTGTTATGCGTTGCAAAGAAACAAATTTTAACGCACAAAAAACATTTGGTTTCAATAACAAGTTACGACTTTATTTTCTAGTAGAATTGTGTCAAATAAAACAAAATGTGAAATAATACAAATATAACAGTTTGTCTTTTTGCGAACATTTCAATACAGCATGGCTCATTTCACTTGATTTATTGGTTTTTGTCTTCAAGATTTGGATGCACTACCACAGTTCCAGTTACTATAAGCAAACTTAGCTCAGGACGACCGACGAACGGTTTCACGCATCACTGCATCACTCTTCGCAGCACTAACACTACCATATCCGGTCGAATTACACCTACCTAATGACACTTGTTTTTTATCTTATTGTACTCAAGAACCGTACGTGTAGATACTTATTGCAAGGAATGTACACTACACACATGCTTAATATGTTGCTATTCCAATTCACAATTAACCAACTATTTTACTTATGTGTTTTGGTAAATAGAGACAAAAGTCTAAAGAGATTAAGTTATATTCGGTTAAGTTAGGTTAAAATAAAAGCTCAAAAATTCATGCAGTCATATTTCGGAATTAATTAGATTTTATAGGATCCATTGCGTTGATATCCGTAAGTGTGTATCTAAATTTTGACTAAAATAAGAGGATTTCAGAGACAAAGAACTAATAATGTTAGATTAAAAGTAAGTATAAATAAATTAATTAGAAACATAAAAAGCTAGGTAGGTAATAATTTTTAACATGATCATTTCATTTAAAACATATTAAGTTTAAATTGCTTTTATCTTACAATTTAAGTCAATTAATTATTAATTAAAATAGTAATTTAGATAAAGAAATAATAACTGCTGCAATATTTTCTTGGTAGTACATGAATTCCTGTTGTACCATATATGTAATTATTTAATAACAATAATTATAGGAAGGGAAATCTTTAGCAAAATCTACTTTACTATCATCTCTATTTCTAATATGCAATTATAGTTATCTTATTTAAAGGAATTTGTACTCGTATTTCTTTACAGTATTTATTTTTAAACTTTCATACTAAAATATTTTTTTTTTTGTATTTTAATTATAAATTGAAGAATGATAATAATTTTAATAAAGAATTTGTGATTTTCCCATTGTCAAATATTTCTAAAATAATTTAGAGGAAATATGGCAAATAAAAATGTTGGAACATTTAGTTAAATATTTAAGCATTGTGTTCCTATCTTTGAAATTAACATTAAAAAGATAACAATAAAACTCGCAACGTTTATCGTGTCGTTAGATCGTTAGCTAAATTACTGTTTTAACGATTTGAAAATGTAAATATGTTTGTTTAAATTTGAGAAGAATACGGTTAAAATTTATTGTATGTTAATATGATTTTTTCTTCGTGCTTCATAAGCTAATGTAATTTTCATGACGAAATAAGTAGAAACCTAATGTGAAAAAGTTTATATATAAATAAACGTGCTCTATTTAAGAACATCATATTTGATAAGATAGACATAAATTATGAATGAAATTATTTCATCTTGATTAAAAAGGAAAATGCGTCATTCTTCTTCTTTTTGCTTTCGCACGTCAATGTAAATTTAATTATTTTACTTTTCTCACGCACAGCACAAATGACTCAAGCCCTACTTTTATAATAGCTGTACGTCGCATTTAGTGTGTTCTTTGCTTATATACCTACTTACTAAAATCGTAAAATCACAGAATCACGATTTTTACCTAGGTATATATGTATGTGATGTAATTTCACAGTCCATAGACAATATAAGTTATGGTGTTCTCAAAGTCACAAGAATATAAACTGTTGCAAAGATACTCAATATTGCTGTTTTACAAAATATGGATCTGGCAACTTCACTATTGAATTTCTCGTAGTTTTCTGTATATTATGGTAGAAAACATGAAATTTGTATACTTTTAGCAAAAATCAACTTTGTCGGAGATTATATCTCAAAAACTAAGGCAACTGAAAATACGCACATTTCTCGCGACTTAATTGACTTTTTTTATTTCTGACGTTATCCCGCTGAATCCAATGGTGAAGTTTTCAAATGTAAAGGTGGTTTAATTTCCTATATATTTCTGATTAAAGTTTTGGTTTAAAATATTAAAAAACCTGTTTCTTAAAAATTAAACAAAATACGATCCCGGGAATTTCACCAATAAATTGCTTATAATTTTCTGCATAATAATTTAAATAATGAAACAATTTTTTTGTAGAACGAGATGTGAAATTGAATTAAAATTTGGATAAAATTCATCTTCCGGCGGATATGAAGATGCGATCAACGGTATTTTTATTTTAAATATTTTATCAATTATAGACATATACCAAATATATAATGATATGTGTTCATTTTGACAAAGAATCCGAAAGTAACATCGTAAAACGTAAACGGAAATAATTACCATTTCATTTAGTCTCTCCTCCCACAACAAGAGAAGTATGCCTCATTTTATTACGATTATATTTTTATATGTATGATGACCATAACATATTTCAACAAGTCATAATTTTAGTTAATGACAAAAAAGTGTTATATTAAGTTATTATACGCTCAATTAAATACAGTTTTAATCACTTGCATTTTAATTAAACTTTAGATCATAGTTAAAATGTATTGAATTGATTTTTTTCTACAGAACAATTTTTAACACAATAAAATATAAAATAATTTGACCATTGGGCATTTTAATTATGTTGAAAGAAAATATAGTAAAGACTGACAATAATGTCGTTTTCAATTCGCGAATTTTACTGTCAAACTTCGCAAATATGGGGTAGGTGGCTCAGTGGTATCGAGTCGGCCTGTGGATCTTGAGAACCCTGGTTCGATCCCCACGGCCGACAAACAATTTTCACCAATTTAAAAATCTACCCCTGTGGCTTCTCCTCCACTAATATCTTTGGGGGCCGTGATTTGACGGCTGGTAACCGCACTTCACGCGAAAAAAATATATCACTTACCGAGATCTGCTTAGGCAGAGTGCCACACCCAGTAATGGGTAAATGCGTGATGATATATTTATTTATTTATTTTATTTAAACTTCGCAAATAACATTGTTATAAATGAAACTGAACATTAATAATTCTGCTGTAACTACTCATTAAACAATATAAACTAACATTTTAATTTTCTACGAAAACTGGCATCATGATGCAAAATAAATAAACTAGAACAAAAAACAGGAATTTTATAAGGTTGAAAACGGTCGTTATATAGTGGTTGGAAGTAGTAAATTTCATAAAATTATTTTTTCGCGTCCGTTTGATAAGCGCAAATTAACGTTACGAACAAAACAAGTTGTGTATCTAATTATAAACTACTCTCTACTTGCAATACACGCTTTGCAACCAAAAAACTGCGTCTATTTACAGTATAATATAAAACTAAAATAAATATATCATCACGCCTTTTACCCATTACTAGGTGTGGCATTCCGCCGTAGCAGATTTCGATAAGTGATATATTTCTTCGCGTGAAGTGCAGTTACTAGCCATCAAATCACGGCTCTCAAAGATGTAAGGGGAGGGGGAGCCACATGGGTAGTTGTTTTAACGTGATGAAAATTGTTTGTCGGCTGTGGGAATGGAACTTGTGTTCTCAAATTCACAGGCCGACTCGATACCACTGAGCCACCTACCCAATTAGTATAGTGTAGTAGTATTATTAAACAATGCCAAAAGATCAAAAGTTTTTCAAGCAGTCAGGGGCGGATCCAGGCTTCGATTTAGGGGGGGTCATGGAGTGAATTTTGTCTCGGGGGGGGGGGGGGGGGTTGGATTATTTCCCATCAATTATAAAAAACATTTGCATTTGCTCATATTATATTCCTGCTTTAAATCACAATCACTTTCAATCACATTAAATCGTCTTTGGAATCGCATTAAATCATAAACGGTTCTTCGATAGAATACAAAAATTATTGAATTAGAAGTTGATTTTCTAAGTGCAAATGTCGGTAGTCACATACTTGACTAGCTCTTAAATAGAACACCTCTCCCATCTGCGGGTCGAAATAATATCCCCACAAAATATTGGTTTTTGGCTATTTATTAGAATAATAAATCAAACAATGGTTCTTAATTATCTTAGAATTTTAAGTTCTTAGATAATATTTTCTATTTAATTTGTTTAACAATCGTAAATAATGACATCATTATTATGTATTAGAGCCAACATTTTAAAAAAAGTCCATGCTTAGGGGAGTCATGACCCCCATGACCCCTCCCCTGGATCCGCTACTGCAAGCAGTACCTATACATTACAAATTGAAATACTAAATTATAGAATAAATATATAATTATTTAATTATACTATACACATAAATATGTTCATAATAATTCTGACATGATTTATAGTGAAACAAGTTACTATTAACGAAACTGTTTATTGTGTTATGTCAATTAAAACTTCATTTTCTTTCAGGGCGTTGTTGATAATTATTGTAACTAATATTAGTTAGATCAAATGGAATCTGTCGAACCTGTCGAAAGTAAATAACTAATTTAGCGCGAAAGTTAAGTGAGGAACCATCTTCAGACATTTATACTAAATACTCTACAGATTAATTTGACTAAATCACATACTATTCGATATCATTTCTATTTCATGAATAACGTAGTCAGGTTACTACACACACGCAGCTGAATCGTTGGCGGCCAGCCTACAGCTCTAAACTGCTCGTTGCATTTTAATCTTAGATTATACCGTTCTCAGCTATACCAAAGTACTCACAGAAACTCACCTCTGAAACTTATCTGAAATAACATAAACCTCTAACTAAAGCCTCGTTCACATTAACCAAGTGATTTGAAATAAGTTGCTTGAACTTAAATCTACACGTCTATATTCGTCACATCACTTCACCTTACTTAACTAATGTGAATAAAGATAAACTAAAATATGTGTAAGGAAACAGACAACCCAATGAAACAATAATCAATCATTATATAAATTCTTAGGTTTGTTACCTACCCAATTAGTATAGTGTAGTAGTATTATTAAACAATGCCAAAAGATCAAAAGTTTTTCAAGCAGTCAGGGGCGGATCCAGGCTTCGATTTAGGGGGGGTCATGGAGTGAATTTTGTCTCGGGGGGGGGGGGGGGGGTTGGATTATTTCCCATCAATTATAAAAAACATTTGCATTTGCTCATATTATATTCCTGCTTTAAATCACAATCACTTTCAATCACATTAAATCGTCTTTGGAATCGCATTAAATCATAAACGGTTCTTCGATAGAATACAAAAATTATTGAATTAGAAGTTGATTTTCTAAGTGCAAATGTCGGTAGTCACATACTTGACTAGCTCTTAAATAGAACACCTCTCCCATCTGCGGGTCGAAATAATATCCCCACAAAATATTGGTTTTTGGCTATTTATTAGAATAATAAATCAAACAATGGTTCTTAATTATCTTAGAATTTTAAGTTCTTAGATAATATTTTCTATTTAATTTGTTTAACAATCGTAAATAATGACATCATTATTATGTATTAGAGCCAACATTTTAAAAAAAGTCCATGCTTAGGGGAGTCATGACCCCCATGACCCCTCCCCTGGATCCGCTACTGCAAGCAGTACCTATACATTACAAATTGAAATACTAAATTATAGAATAAATATATAATTATTTAATTATACTATACACATAAATATGTTCATAATAATTCTGACATGATTTATAGTGAAACAAGTTACTATTAACGAAACTGTTTATTGTGTTATGTCAATTAAAACTTCATTTTCTTTCAGGGCGTTGTTGATAATTATTGTAACTAATATTAGTTAGATCAAATGGAATCTGTCGAACCTGTCGAAAGTAAATAACTAATTTAGCGCGAAAGTTAAGTGAGGAACCATCTTCAGACATTTATACTAAATACTCTACAGATTAATTTGACTAAATCACATACTATTCGATATCATTTCTATTTCATGAATAAC
Source organism: Pterostichus niger (assembly GCA_947425015.1). Classification (NCBI taxonomy): domain Eukaryota; kingdom Metazoa; phylum Arthropoda; class Insecta; order Coleoptera; family Carabidae; genus Pterostichus; species Pterostichus niger. Next base: position 15,518,339 of record OX380347.1, read on the forward strand.
GTAGTCAGGTTACTACACACACGCAGCTGAATCGTTGGCGGCCAGCCTACAGCTCTAAACTGCTCGTTGCATTTTAATCTTAGATTATACCGTTCTCAGCTATACCAAAGTACTCACAGAAACTCACCTCTGAAACTTATCTGAAATAACATAAACCTCTAACTAAAGCCTCGTTCACATTAACCAAGTGATTTGAAATAAGTTGCTTGAACTTAAATCTACACGTCTATATTCGTCACATCACTTCACCTTACTTAACTAATGTGAATAAAGATAAACTAAAATATGTGTAAGGAAACAGACAACCCAATGAAACAATAATCAATCATTATATAAATTCTTAGGTTTGTTATAACAAAAAGCGATGAAGTAAGTAAAGAAAAGGCTAAGTAACAAAATAAATAAAAGTGAATATGATATTATCCCTCTCAAAAAAGTAAGTCCTGATCTTTCACCAAAACTTATAATAGATCCGGTCCGGAATTGAACTCTTGGAAAACGTCAGATAAATTGAATTTAATTACTCGGTTACTGTAACAATGGAATAAATATTTAAGCGAGATGGTGAAAACGACCCTTAATGTGCTGAGCGAATCATGATTGCTGAGAAAATAAGAGAAACGTTTTCACAATTAGCGAGATTCATCTTTATTGCATTCGTCGCTCACGTTGTGCGTGCGATGATTGTAAGAAAAAATATTTAACTGCTCATCCTTGACCACTATTTTTAAATATAAAAACATATTTACAAAAACAAAATATCGGTAAACTGATGCACAATGAGCTCACAGAATGACAAAACTAAAAAGACAATAACTTTAATCTAATCTTTTATGAATATTTATAACTAGTAGTTTTTTATAAGAAAAACAATAAACGTTTCTAATTTTTTAAAGAAAATAATGCTTCAAATAAAAGTAATATCTATATCTATGATACACATAGACAAGAATGTGAAGTGTTGCGAGTTTAAATGATACCTAGTTGTGGAAATAAAGTAGTATTATATATTTGTTCTAAATCGACATACATCTGAATATTTTTGCAAAATAAATGTTAAAAACATGAAACTCAACGAGAAGTGTAACGGTAATTTCATAAAATAAGTACAGTGCAAGCTTGAGTGGCAATGACCAAGAAAGTATCTGCATACGACCTTCAGCGTAATAATAACCTGCACGACATTTTTACTGCTACAAACCCTCTTACACGATCCAAAAACTGGCGCAAAAAACCGCGACGCGTACTCCTTACTTGTACTGCACATTCGCTGTTCTTACCAAATAGTACACATTGCAGTAAGAAATTGTACTTCTAGTTCATCTTTGTAAAGAATGAGTGGCAATGACCAAGAAAGTATTTGCTTCTGACCTTGAGTGTAATAATAGCATGCAACAAATTTTCGCTCTGAACATTTCTTGTAATTATTTTCGGTTTTCGCTTTATGAATTGTCGGTATTTACGCAATTATTATGAAGGAGCATATATAAGAATGTTTACAGTTTTACGATCTGTTAAAAATGGTTATGTCTCGTGAAATGTTGTCAAACAATGGTGTTTTGCAACTGTTACTTCACGATTTTCATAAGTAATATTTCTTATTTCTAGATATGTTTATATATTTATCGACAAATCATTCATTGAAGAAAGCTTATTAAGAGTAAACAGATTGATATTTCCAACGAACATTTTATTTCAATTGTTGCAAAAAGGGTTTGAACTTACCGTATTCACTGGAGTAGTAGCCATACTGGTAAGTGCTGCTAATTTTGAAAAACCTTTCGTCGTAGATTTTTGGATCGTGGGTGTAGAAGTATAATCTGTCTCCGTCACTGTTGGGTTTTTAGTTTGATTAATTGTAACAACAGTATATTGATTTGTAGTAGTAATTTCAACCCCATCATTCGTTTGTTTGTTATTGTAGATGATAGTCGTTGGCGAAATAGTTGCTATTGTCGAAACTAATTTAGGCTGTCTAAAATCTTGTTTTGTTATAGGTAATTGACATAACACTTGATGAACGAAAATTACAACCACCAAAAAAATCAAACGCATCTTGCGAATTAACTGTCACAGACACTGGTCTTATTTCTTGAGCTGCTGGAGTGCTGGTAACGTCAAGCGTCAGAGTGCAGACTGAATTTGGATCTGGATGGTAGATGGTATACCGTACGACACTTCACTAACGAATTCGTATAATTTTAACTCAAGTTCTTTGTTGTTACTTCTTCAGCAACAGTGGGACTTCTGTGCGAAGTTTATGTTCTTGCACGGTCAAAGTACAACATTGATACCATCATAGAGCGATTAACCCACTTGCTAGCCAATGGCAACGGTACTACGATTTGCCTGGCCAATCATGAGGTTCTATTCTGGTGGACGCTCACACAGAGAATTTTCAAGAAAATGACAAAAATTATAATAATATTGGTAACAATATTTCTTGATAAATTTTACATGGTTGGTCTATCGGTTCAATTGAATATCAAAAGAATCTTTCGACTACTATTAAAATTATTGTTCTTTATTATAGTACTTTCAAAATCTTACATCTTTCAGAAAACTTTTACTCAATTAATTTTATGTGATTGATAGTTTGACATGAATATCAAAATATTTTGGGAAATTTCATATATCATTTTGACATTTAAATATGTATATGCCTCGCTTATAAACATAACAGAAAGCAACGAATCAAACGGTAAAATTATTATAAATGTAAATTATTGTTACATTTTATTCCTTTCTATAAATATTTATTATAGCAAAAAAATATTATTTTTCTATGTTCAAGTTTTTCTTAATAGATTTTTGAACGCCAATGACTTGAGAATATTTCAATTCAACTGTCAATTGAATAGTAGCATTTCAATAAATGAAGTTCCGTTAATAAATCATAAGCAACCTGGTGATACATTTTTTAATCCATTATTATATGTGAAAAAAAAGAAGCAATTTAACTGTTCCGTGTAAAGAATAGCGCAAACATAATGAATTTGAAATATTTTCTGTAGTTCCAGAATTATTAGACCAAATTAGAATACTGCTCAAATTGCAGAACAAGTAATTTATTTTTTAAGACATGTATTTCTTCAGATCATAAACTCGTTCATTTCCTTGGTTTTATTGTAAAATAAAAGAATAACATTCATTTTAATGTTTTCTGAAAAATTGGTAAAATTTAAAAATAAACGTTATTGCTACAATAAGGGAATTATTGCGAAATATACTTGAAAACCTTGAGAAGATAAAAATATACAGCAGTCAAAATGACTACTTAATCTACATATATATTATATGTAATAGGGCATTAAATAATTATTAGTGTTTATTACCGTTTATAATAAACTATTCTCTCGTTTTTGTAATTATTATATCAAGTCGAGTACGCGTAAAATTGAAGACAGCATCAAAAGAGTCCAAAAAGAATCAAACGTAAATGGTCAATTCCACGAAAAAAGATTACCCTTTCCTGTCAATAATTAATATTTGTTGAGGATGTTTAATTTGCTAGTAAAAATAACTTTGACATGTGCTATAACTATAAGCCATAAAATGAACAAAATAAAATACTCTGAACGCTGATGTAAATAACGTACCTATTTCAATAATAACTCGTTTATTTTATATTTTCTGTTGATTTTGTTTTTATTTGTTGTTTTAGTATTGAAATAAATGTATTACGATAAGCATGATTGTTTTATCTCTTATTTTTTGGTATCTTTATTGATGCTAGTTCCGTTATTTCTTATTTTGTATTATTAACGTAACAACAAATAAAAATATTCTTCAAAGTTGCAGTTTCAAAAATGGTGCAGTAATAAAATTGAAAAATAAATTCAATTCACCATTCATACATCGATGTTAATATGGTCGTATATACTACAGGGGTCATTATTCCATTTTATGTAAGTGTGAAATGATTTTGTTTTTAATTTAAATAATCTGCTTCATTTTGGTATGTAACTTGAATTGTATATAAAAAGATCAAAAGTAAAGATGTGTTTATGATTATTATATAATGACAATTTTTTTCCAATAACAATAGATCATTTTCACTGTTTTTCTATAGGCAATTTTTTAATCTTCCATTATTCTTCTGTAATAATAGTATCTCAACAATCAAAATAATTATTTAAAGTGGCCAAATTTGGAAGTATTTAGTTGAGAGAGTTAAAAAATAATAACTGTTTCACTTTACACTCTTGTAGACATGTAGAACCACACTTTCAAACCTGTTGGTGCTGTGACTGCCTCAACAGTTTTTAATTGTTTACCCGACGCAGAACGTAAATAATTAACGATGGCGGGAAAAAACGTTATCTTGTCAGTGTTTAGATCAACGCAAGAGTATTTTACTTCAATGACATAGTAGTAGAGATGTCTAAGCGAATCGGAATTCTAAATACGACGCCGATGCTGAGATTTGCATACAAAGTTCGCGTTAGATAAATCTGTGTGAATCGAATCCTAAAATTATATAATGAAATATATAAATAATCCCTTTCGAACATAATCCCCAAAAATAAAATTTTTTTGGTCATCAAAAACAATTTTTACAACTAAATGTATTTATTTTATAATTACGTAAATAATTTATAGAGAATTAACACAAATTACAAATGAAAACAACAAATCTTCGTAGTATAAAATGGGATTTACATAATTTATTGTTACGAAAATGAAAGTTTTGAATATATCAGAGAATGACGAATTTACATTTATACTCTAAACAAAGTTGAATATTCTGGCAATGTATGACATATAAAAATGGTTGAACACGTTTTGATTGTATACTATATACTGCACTGCATTAACACATGATTCACTAATCGTAGTCTCTGTAAGCAGAAAAAAATAGAAGCGATCTGTAATTGCATGGCATGAAAGAAGAGAACGAAATAAGTATTATATTGTACGTACTAGATGTAGATGTATGTAGAAATGAAATGACTATGAAGAATTCATTGGTAACAAGCACATATATTACGTAATAATTAAACTTGCGTTATCCCCTGATATTTTATTGATATATTAATTTACCTGCAATAATAAAAGTTATAATACGACTTCCACATAATATTGACATCTATGTATGTATGTTATCATGCAATGTGTAATATTTTGAGTAGTAACTAGATTAAAGATTTTGAATTCATTATAAATATATTTAAACAGGTACATGGAGATAATATTCAATTTCACGTTTAACTGTCTGAACATACGAATTCCGATGTTTATATTCATATTGGTAAAATTGGTATCGTACAAAAGAAAAGTACAGACGTATTTTTTAATCGCGTCACGGTTTCTATATCTTTATATACAAGCTTCTTGTATTTAATCTTTTAATGAATTATGTCACAGTTTCTATGTTATAAATTACATTATCTCGTAACAGAAATAGTTATATCTAAAAATGTAACGAACGAAAAAAAGTATGTAGGTAATTACTATTTATAATTTATAATAATAATCAATACCTATTTTGGAAATAATAATTAAAACAATACGAAATTCGTATCATTTTAAATAAATCGGTATATCACGACTCTACTATTATCATATATACAAATTCATACAGAATCAGAATCCAACCAAGAAAAGAAACAATATGTCACCGTAACATTAAATTAAATATCTACGATTTTATACCACACGTACAAGTCTGTACAAACAACAAAATACTGCACTTTTATCATTACGTGTTCCTTCGTTTTGTTAGAACAAGAACACAACATCATTTTCATCTTCATCTTCCACAAAACACAAAATAAATAATAAATAAATAGCGAGTAACATAAAATCAAAATGGAAATATGGAAATGGTGAACTGGTTGTTCGGTGTGAGTAACTAAAAACTATAAAAATCGCGGGGTTCCACTATGATACGAGCTGGAATCCGAGTGTCGATGTACGGAGTAGGAAGGAGGCCCAGGATGCGCAGGAGGTCCAGGACCCGGTCCCGCCAGGTAGCGATGATAGCCACCGTGCAGATGTAACGCCGGTTGCGCTAATACAGCTTGTACGTGGCCGTGGGCGTGCGCATGATGCCCGTGACCATGCGCGCCGTCTCCCAAGTCTAGCTCCATCTCTTGTTCGTGTAACTGCAACTGGCCGATACTGGCCGTCGCCATCGCCACATCCGGCATGATGTCCGATAAATGACCGTCGCTGCACGAACTACTCTCTGGCTCCACACTAAAGCGAAACGAGTCTCCTTCAGGGATAATCGCGGGGAGTTCATACCGTTGCGAATGTGAGTGCGAATGCGAGTGTGAATGCACGTGAGAGTATGTAGTGACGCCACTAGCTTGGCCTTGACCTTGGCGCGGAAACGTCAGGTTGCGACCGTAGCACATAGGCAGTCCCGGGCCCGACGCGGACGACGCTTTATTCGGCGAAGGATGTACAGTAGGCGCGTCTTCGTTCGACACAGACACTGATTCGTCGCCGCCGTCGTTTGCCGGTTCCTCCAAACAGTAGCACGCGCTGTTCTCCAGCATGTCGGCCACGGGATCCGGCAGGTTAAATTCGCGCACGACGCGCAAACGAATTTGACGGTTGATCTCGTGGCGCGAAGACAGCTGCAGGGCGATTGCGCGCTGACATGCGGGCGACTGGCGTAATTTCTGCTCACGTTTCAGCATAGCGCCCATGGTGGCAGCGTCGGGCACTGGTAACACAGCAGCCAGCACATCGACACCAGCGGGGCCATGCGCGCGTGGTGCATCTTCTACCATGTACAACGTGTCTGGAATGTCTTGCATGTAACGTGCACGCCGTAACCGCAGCATTTCCACTTCTTGTACTAGTTGGTCCTCGAGGAGCACCTTAACCTCCTCGTAATAAGGCATGAAGAGGCGCGGTCGCACGAACAGTCCGTTGTTCTTACCACCGCGGATCCACGCGTTCACGCGCAGGTTTTCACGCTCGTCGCCAATCATATGGCTGGGTGGTGTGCTCACGAGGCCGCGTCGGATTGCCTGGTTCAGCACGTCATTGTTTGGTGGCAGCACGTGGTCCATGCGCACCAGTGGCAGTAGATCGGATAAGATTTCCCTGAGTTCAACGTCACTGAGGTCGCGTTTCTTCACACCCTTGCGCGACACCGAATGAGCTGTGTGGTTCAACAGGTTTGGTTCTACACATACACAATAAACGTATATAAAAGCTCGATAACTATTAGAACAAATACATATGGGGTGTAGAATTGAAATATATAACATAGAAAATACAATGTTGTTAATGTAAAAAATGTTAAGCATTAAAAACTGCATCTAATCTACTTCTTGCTGAATATAAATACTGATATAATTTACTATAAAATCTAAAATATAGTATTTTTATTATTTGTTTACTTGAATGGAAAATGTAATATAAATGATGTACTTATATATAAATAAATAAATAAATATAAATATATATATATATATATATATATATATATATAAATTTTTATCTGATTGAATTTTATTTTATTATTTATCTATTAAAAAACATAAATAACTAACCCCTATCCTCCATTCTGCGTACAAGCTCATGTTCACCCCACTTCAATACAGCAGTAAGTACTTCTAATTCGCTAGCCTGCAAAAAATTACTCTGCAGAACTTCAATCAGGTGTGTCTTGTCAAGCTGATGCAGCACAGGCGATTGAGTGACGGGCTGAAACTCCTCGCGCAGGAAATGCAGAGCCTGACGATGCACCCAAGCCGAGCCATGCGGCTGGCACGCCCAGTGCAGCACCGTAGCCAGTGAATCTAGAGTGAGCCACTCCAGGATGAGGTCCTCGCAGCCCTGCGCCAGGATGTCTAGTTCAAGGAAGCGCCCGATCTGGTACAGCTCCATGGCTTCCTCCAGTGGGCTAGGCCGCACTCTGCCTGTGTGCGTCAGCTGTTGCACCTCGCCAAGGCTGCCCAGACTCGCACCGCAGCCCGTGCCGCGTAGGATCAGCGACAAGTCCACGGTGTCCAGGTACACTGCGTGCAAAAGCACACGCGCGTAGCGCTTCGGGATCACACATTCATCGAGAACAATTCGGGTCGGTATGTGCAATGCTCGTTCCGTGTGCTCTTCGCCTGCTTACAAATCAAATTGCAAATTGTTGGGTTCTCACTTAACATTATACCTATAACTTACCCGTTCGTGTTCTTCTCTGTATGAGATTTCTAAAGAAGGGAGATCTGGCACTGAGTATGGCTTTGTGACAGGGTAATTCTACTTTGGGCCGGAACCCATACTCGGAACTACTGGAATCAGGTCGGTGGCAATCACCACCATCCGATGTGAACACAAGTGCGGCGTCGGCGTAATCACCAGTCTCAAGCAAATAACGTAAATCTGTTTCCAGCGGATTTGGTGTGCCGAACTCTTCGCGAAGTCGACACAACAAGTTCAGATCTATGTTCGCGTCGTGCGTGCAAATGTCTCCGGTGTACAAATAGCGCAGGAGCGCCGAGAACATTTGCACATCAACGGCTGAGGTGCGAAGCTCCAGGCAGATACGTGCCCCGTAGCCAGGACAGCCAGCTAGCAGGTCACGGAAGTATGGACAGCGGGCAGACAGTAGCGCTCGATGTATGGGAAAACACGCACCTCGGTACACCAGGTCTGCGTCCGTGCAGTACTTGAAGTCGTAGAGCGCTGACAAGTCTTGCTTGAACGTGGCAGCTGGTGGTCGAGCAAGCTCCGCTTGCACTGAAAGATCTTTGAGCGCGGCAAGAGCTTCGTACTCCTCTAGCAATGCAGCCACCTCCAACGAACTCCAATCCGACACTAATTCGCGTAGCATTCGTCCATGGTCGCACGCTTTGGACGATCGCCGTCTACGAATGAACTTCTTACGGAGTGTGGCAAAGCCAGTGGTCTTCTTCTTGCGATCTCTCACTATGACTCCCATCTGTTCAACTGGTGGCCGACAACCAGATGGAGAGATAGATTCAACCATGCCCATGTTCATAGGAACATTTCCGGAATCGGGAGGAATATTGGATGCACTCACTCCCATCCTACCTACGTACTCTCTGGTCATGCACTGATCATTTCCAACCGACCACCAACTGTTCTGCAGAGCACACGGAAACAGACACCCAAACAAATTCATTGCGTCCCCAGACGCGAGCCTGTAAACGCAAGAATATTTTACAACGAAACGTTTACACCTCAAACACTATACATTCTACATCATTAACGTGATATTATATTTGAAGCAAGTTGAACACATTGAAATTACACGGAAGAACCAATTCACTTTTCATGATTAAAAACACATAAAAAGCTCAACTTCCACGAATTATATGAAACAAATTCCTTTACGGCAATACATGTACATAGTAATCTATTTGACATTTATACCTGGGTTGAATAAATCCATGATGAAAATTTGTTGTATATTTAAATAATAACCCATCACAAAAAATGTATAAGCAGCCATGTTTACATATCTATTCTCAAATTATACATTTGCGTTTCTTGACGCCACTGGCGACAAATACACATTTAATCAACAACATTTTCGGAATGCGTATCATTAAAAACACTATCAAGAATTAACATTAATTGCCAATGATCGAAATGGCATTAAATACAAAGATACAGTACACATACTTCTCTTGTTTGCATTAACATTATTCAAACTAATTTTGACGCTGCCATTCACTATTTACACATCATCACGGCACAGACAAGTTGTATGGAATGAAGTTTTTCTCCAAAATTTTGATATTTTTTAGTTTTTCAACATAAATTTTACTTCATATTTACAATAATATGATAATAAGAATAGAATATTTAAGAACATATTTAACAATATTCTTGTACAATGTTAAAAAAAAAAGTATATGTATTAATTTAATTAATAAAATAATATTATTGAGTAGAATTAGTATTCTACATACAATTCAAACAGAATTGTTTAAGGATACAAATGCTTATTGTTTATTATTAATTCTAGAAACATTATTCAGAGGGCGTTAATTTTGTGACGTCAACTGTCAGAAACAGTTGACTTTATTTTACCGCCAGATACAAAATTAGACAGATTTTTCAATAATAAATACAATAAAGGAAATATTAATTTGAACTTATTTATTTTTAGTGTCTACAACTTTAAAAAATACTAATACAAATGAATTTATATTAAATGTAATAATTATAGAAATTCCAAGAGGATATATTTACAAATACTGTTACATACTAAATGAAATTACAACCATTAAGAGAAAAATCTTATTTATAATTACATTCTATGTACATGTCCTTTCAATTAAAGAGTTATCATACAAATATAAAATTCGATATCACCAGTGGTTCTATAACACATTGAAGATTTCAAAAGGACATAAGCACATAGTTTTTTCAAACAATAATTATGAGAAACAACAAAATTATTTACTTATCATAAGTAATAAAATCACAACGAATATTACAAATTAAATAAGCAATTATGAATATCATTTTTATCAGTTTTTCAATCTTCTCTAGCATATAATTCAACATAATCTCTAACTTTTTTCTTAAATTTATCTATATGAGTTCTATACATTTCAGCAGCCTCTATATTCAGGGGATCGTCGAAATTAAGCAAATCCTAAAATGATAATAGTTTTGTAAGATTGTTAAGGATGAAATAACTGATTACGATTTCATATAACTTACAGTAAATAAAGAATTAAGACCCCACATAACATCTTTAAGGCGTCTAGTTGGAGACCAACCTAAACCATCTACACTGTGTTGTCGAAGTAAAGACAAACACACTTCACCAGATTCGCTAATGTTTGGGTGCCATAGTCTAGTGATGCATTTTACTTGAGGAGGCTATATAAAAACAAAATCCTTCATTATATCACATTCTAACTGTTCAAAAACTACAGAATATCTCATATTTTATCACTCCAGATTATAATAAAAATAAATAGGGTGATAAATTTTAGAATCCTATATTTACATACCACCATATTATATTCTTCTGTAACTTGTATAGTAAATTTAAAACAGCCGTCCTGCCAAAACCCTTCAACGGGCCTGACAGTTAATACAAAAGTACTTAATTCATTTATGTTATTATAACAAACAGCACAGTTACTTGGAAGCAACTGGGACATTTCCTGAACTTCCCGAGTTAGTAATTTATCCCTCACCGAGATACGATTATTCGGTTTGGTATTTTCTTGTTGTCGCTTTAATCTTTGTGAAAGAGTAATCATAGTTATTTTAGATTTATGCTAAAAATTGTAACATGTAAAAATATACCTATTATTATTTTGATTCAACTTACCCAAACAGATACAAATAAATTTTGTGGTTTAGTTAAATGTTATGTTATAATATCATCAAGATGTCAATATTACCATGATTTTAATCAAGCCTATGTCATTTTATTGCGACATTAACATTGTTTTTATTATATGGGTATCTACTAGAAATTTTAAGAGATAGCAGGTTATGTTAGTATCTCGAATACTTATATCACAATCTATAAAATGAACTGTGTACGTCAGAAATATATTCTTATAATGATTTCAACCATTAAATATGTTGTTTTGAAATGTATATACAATTTATTTCTAAATTTACTACATAAAACAGTAACATATTAGTATCAGTGGTGCCAATATGCTGAAAAATCATTACTACAATTGAGTTGAAGAAAATATGTTATTATTACAAAATAAATTAATATTTAATAGCAAAAGGTTTAAATTATATAAATATCTACAAATAATTACTTTTGTTATAATAAATTTCATAAAATGATTCGTTTTTTTTTCAAACAAATTTATCATTTACAAATGTTTATAAACTCATTAAACGATCTGATACAATTAAAAAGTTGGGTGTGCTTATAACAAATTAATTATATATATGTACATATATATTTTTTATTTGAAGTTAACATTTTGGTTTTTGAATCACAGAGGGAATTAGCGGGAAGAAGTAATTTTGTCAACGCTAGTCGCTTGCGATTGTTTAGTAGCCATATTTAATTTTTACGAGCCAAGAAATTGTATATAGAAGTGGAGTGTGTCACTGGAATTTAATAGATAAAACTGTATAATTTGTGATTATTAATACAAGAATTTGCAAGAAGAATTTTCATTTATATATTTAGGATTAAACTTATCTGTTGAATAAATCCAACCGATTTTAAAATTGCCGGTAAGTTTCTGTCTGTAACCTTACTGTATGTTTCTATTTTGTAACCTTAAATTTGGTGCCAAACTTATATTAATGATAAATAAGTCACAAGTGAAATGCATTGAAGCTTATTTTACTTTAAATTATAATTTACTAATAAGTATAATAAGTAAAATATACATTGTCATCAAGAAAGTATTAGTGATATGATTGTATAGCATAAGTTGTTTTGAATGCCATCAAATAACAATATGTGTGACTGAAAAATGTAATGTTACTCAAAAACTATAATTTATATTATTTTATATTAACGAAATGTTCATTTCACATAAAAAATTGTATTGAAAATTTGTAAATTAACAAATATTTACTACAAATTCAGAACCCGCGTTATTACTAGTAATTCAAATCTTTGTCATTTTGAATCAAAGAAAATACTAAAACAAACAACAGTTTAATATGAAATATATTTAATATTTATTGTATTTTATCTGTAGCAATATGAATAGCACTTCCGAAGAAAACGGCAGCTCGGACGATCGAGCTATCACTGAAAAAATTGAACCGGATAAGAATTTAGATCAATTTATTATACCAGGTATATATTTTTTTTATTACTTATTATTTATTTAAATCACACATGATTATAATTTATAGGACCTGCAGCGGGAGATTCTACAGATGATGATAGTACTGTATCGTACTCAAGTTCTGTAAAATGTTTAACAAGAGATTCTCTGAGGTAAAACTATAATGATTTCAAAGACATCAGGTTTTTAAATAAAATCTTCCTGTTACAGTATCTCGCCTGTAAAACGAGACAGCATTTCCCCTATAACATCTATTAAAGATGATAGGTAAACTATAAATAATTAAATCACGTATTAATCAATATATTAATCTGCAATAATTTGTAATTTTGTTGTAGCAATGCTACGGCTTTAGATGATCCTATAGCGATAAATGACGACTTACATTTAGATCCTAAAAGGTTTGTTACTAGTATTACTTAAATAATCATATTATTTATTAAATTTATTTTTAGTTCGCTGGACCTAACAAATACAGTTGATTTGGATAGTGGCAAATGCGTGCTTAACTCTTCTGATATAGTCTTAGTAGAAGAATTTGAAAAATCGTAAGTTTTATCGTACTAAAAGTCATTATTATTATTAACAATACAATTATGTTTAGTACTGATACTGCAAAATTGTCCGATGGTGACACATCGAGCAAAAGAGTATTAGAGTAGGTTATTTTATTTTTATTTAATTAAACAAAATTCTTATAATTATGATTTGTTTTAGAATTTCTACCAATAGTGACGTACACATCGTCGAAAGTCCAGATACGAATAATACCAACTCAAAATCCCTCAATGATTCAGTACAAATTATAACTTCTGATCATGATGCATCAGTAGTTTTAAGTGATAGTGATGTCCCAAAACGCCTCGCAAACACAGATACCTTCAAGAAACTCGTTCCGGAAGACCCAGAAAAATTCATCTCTCCTGTGTATGCAGATTCAAAGAGTTCAGATCGGATTAATTTTGATACACAACCCGCATATTCAACTCCCAATGAAATAGAAGCACCGAAGATAGAAATTGAAGGAATCAGTTCGCAAATGAGAGATTCTACGGAGTCATTGACTTCTTTGCTTCCACCGATTTACAAGAAAATCGGGTTTTATGTAGAAATGACTGCTGCAATTCACATGAACAAAGAAGGATGGTCAGGCGAAATGACAAATATTGCTTTTGATATGATTTCAAACGAGTCAACTGTTCCAACAAGGCTGTCTGATACTTCTGGAAATTTAGGTGATGTAAGTAGTAGTTCGAGTATGATTGTGTTTCCTTTGAAGCCACGTATTTCCATGGCTTCTTCAAGTAGCTCAAGCTCGTGGTTAAGCTCGGCTAGTACTTTAGCTCGAAAATTACACGACAATAAACTTCTGAATCGAAATAAAAAAGACGATATAAAACTAACAGATGAATACACACATGGATTATATGAAAAGTGGATAAATTCCACCGACATGTGCAATAAATTCCTAGCTTTTATTGATAGGAATATACTCAATGCAGACAGTATTACAAAAGACGATAGTTTAAAGACTAAACCACCGATTGAAGAACCAAAGGAAACAAAAGAACCTCTATCAAAAATAGTAGAAGTCACAACTCCTGTTAGTACGAACAAAGTTCGACAAACCAGAGGAAAAAGACAAGCAAAAGTGAAATTTACTACAGATTCAGAATCTGAGGTTCCGAAAAAACGCCAAAGACGAACAGAATCCACTGATGTTGCTACACCCAAAGCCAAAATCCCTTCAAAATATTGCGAAGGAGACAGTGTTTTTGCAAAATGGGGCGATCGAAAATTCTATGCTGCTACTCTGGGTGAAATGACCACCGAGGGAAAGTGGCAGGTGAATTTCTTCGATGGCGACAAGAAAACTCTTCTTGAAGAATTTCTCATTAAAGCAGGAGACTCCGCTACGATGGTGGGATCTAATGTATACGCATCGCAAGGAGATGACAATTTTACGCCAGGAATTATAACAGGCATGGAAATGAAAGACGTTTTGCAATACATTGTAGCGAGAGACAAAGGGGACATTTCTGTTCCGTGTCAATTTATTTATATAACTGAAAGTCAGGCACGTCAGATTCGAGCGAAAACTCCTACAATTATGAGAGCACCAGCGAAAATAAATGATAGTGTTATCTTATCCCCAGGAAGCAAGAGATCCACCAGATCGAAAACTAGACAATTATTAGACAGTCCCAAACCCAGTGTTTCCGGAACTCAACAAGCGCAATCACAACTCTCAGATTCCGACGATGACGAAAACGATGACAACAACGAGATCAATCTGGAAGATGTAGGTGGGGTTGAACCTGAGTCTCATGGTGTATACGAGAACGGTATTAAGTTAAAAGGTAAAACTCTGGCAGGAAAAATGAGATTTGCTAAAGCGAGTAAAGTGAATGATGCTGATGCTAGCGTGTTAGGCCCAATTCCTGATGAGGGTAGTAAATATTTTAAAAATTTCCATGTTCTTTTAACTTGTACGAGACCTCAAAGTCCAAAGATACCTGTCGTTGATGATGGTAGTTGTGGCAATGCAACTTCTAGCGAAAATGAAAGTTATAGTTTTTCAAAGAAACCATTTGTTAAAGACAGACTCAAACTACAACTTCAAATGGGCGGAGCGAGCGTTTATAATAATTTTGACGACATTCCACAGAAATTTTGGAAAACTACTTATTTAATTTCTAACCGGCCAAATAATTCTGCTAGATATGTTCAATGCTTGGCAGCTGGAATTAAAGTTCTGTGCCATGAATGGGTGATTAGATGTTGTATTGATAAGAAAAGAGTCCCGTTGCAAGAATTACCGCTAGGGTGGTCTCTTGAACGCGAAAGATATTTTAATTTATATGACAGAAAATCTTCCAGTGCGCTCAAAAAAATCAGTCTCCTTATTGCTGATACGGGAGATAAGAGTTTCATGAAATTCTGGACAAAGATTTGCAAATTAGCTGATATAAATGTAGCTAAACTGACTCGAGACTCTAATTTAGAACAAGTGACAGCAATCATCTCTGAATCTGGGTACAGAGACGAGCACTTGGAACGGGCCTTGTCACATACCATCCCGGTTGTTACAACAACTTGGCTGATCCAGTCCTTGTTGCATGGCGAGCCAAGGAAATATGATGGCCACAAGAGCTACTTGCCTGAGTACGTTGATTCAGATTAGAACCAAAGTGTACTAAGTTTTCAGTTTCATTTCAAAAGGCTGTGATAATATAGATTTTTTTATGTACTAAGGGACCATGTGTGTATAAAATAGGGTTACAAATAATTTCATGTGTTAAAATGTTAGTGATTTTCAGAAATCTATCTTAGGTAATTTCAAATTACTTTTTGTATGATAAGAGAGTCAAAAATGATACTATATTAAAGAAGAAGCTGATCTAACATTTTGGAGTAATATACAAATTCGTACGTTTTATAAGAATCCTAAAAATAACAAAAATATGCATTTTTATTCTGAAAATCACTTATTTCGTGGATTTTTAAAAATTCCTCGTAATGATTTTAAAATTTTTACCTCAACCATAATAAAATTTTAAGTGTTTACTTGTGTTTTTAAAATGAAAGTAGTTTAAATATTTATTGCACTAAAAGAGTAATTAAACATTTAATTTATTGTTAATTAGTGAAAATATTTTTTTAAATTACTAGTACTGATTTTTAAGTTTTTATTTATACCAACTATAATAAAATTTTAAGTTCATCATTTAATTTTATTTCTAAATGAAGATATTTTCGATATTTATTGTTCTAAAAAAGATTTTATTTTATTCCTTATTAAACATGACGTTTTAAAATTATTTTTTTAATGATTCAGTGAAAATATTTTCATTATAATACTAAAAATGTTAATTAAAAAAAATAATTGTAAAAAGTGTATATGATTCAAATGCAACATGTAGCTACTGAACAATCTAGTTATTTTAACAAATAATATATAATTTAATTTATATATTGATAATTTTTAGTTCCTCAAAATTGAAAATAAAATTTTAATAACTGTGGATTGTCACGAATAGTCAGATATATTTGTGGAAGAAATATAACAATAATTTGTAATATACTTTGTTCTCTGTATTAATGTATTCAAAGGTTTTTCTCAAAATGACACAAAAATATAATTAAAATTATATTATTTAAATTTTAGAGTAAAACTTTTGATCATAATTGTATATAGTAGATATGTTGAAATATTTACGTAAAGAATTTACGCATTCATAATTTAACAGTTCTTATATCAATACTGTTTCAAATATAAATTTGCGATAATATATCGCACTTAAATTTTAAAATAGCAATTATAAATTGCGGTAATTATATTTTTATAATAAAATATAATGTTTCCGAAATACTAATTTATGTACCTATGATGTTAGTATTATTTAACTTATTTATGTTCAATGTCAAAAGTATTCTGTTAGTGATAGATATCATTTGTACACTAGAAAACAGCTCAAAACTATAATCGGTTATGTATATGCATGGCAGTGTTTCATTGTACACGTATCTACAAACTAAAAACTAGTAACAGATTACATTTTATTATATCTATGGTACTCTGTCATCAATTTGTTGTATATATTAGTGTGTCATACTTGAGGTTCACAATTTTATCAATATTAAAGTCTGATTATTTCTAAAATTGTAAATATTCCAAATTTGTTAAACGATATTGTCTAGAAATAATTTTTATCAATACAAATTTTCATCCAAAAATGGTTTAAATTTTCATTTAATTATCGTTTTAATTCATATTTGTATTGTATGATTTATGTAAATGTGAAATAAATAAATATGTTTATAAAAATTTTGAATGTAATTTTAAAAAAAATTGAAATATACTCACAATATAATACACAATTGAATTACTTTTATAATTATGAATACACATTCTCCCTCGAAACAATTAACGCGTACAAATTATACTGTCTGTGCATTGTCCCAATTTTGATAATTATTTATATAGTTAATTATTGCAGTGAGCATTAGCTTTCTTTTTAAAAATCATTAATACATTTTTATTATAACTCGCACTGCTGCGCTTTCTAAAATTATCATACAATTAAAATGCAATAAAAAAATACACTATTTAATTGTTAGTTTGATGAATAAAAAATTTAGAATGTACATCTTTAAGGCTTTAATATTCATTTAAGGGTAGTAAAAATATTTGAGATTACTTTGCATTTAAATGGTTAAAAATACCGCTAATATTAATATAGATGTCGCCAGCGTATATCCTGTGAATTTAGGTAAGATTGTAAATAAATGTCAGTTTGGAATTCTGTTTCATATCTTGCACAAAATAATATAATATTGTTGTTCGTATAACCTACTGTGCAGATTGTAAATTCAATGTTTATAAATATTATCACATTTTCTTGTTAATATATACACTGAATCAACAAAATCTGAAAGTAAGTATAATCCGGTAAATTAGTTCAGTATGTTTTTCTTTTTATGAAAACATGTTTACAATACCTACGTTGAAGTATCGTAATAATTAGTTCAAGTGAAGTAGAATTTGAATTAACTTATTTATTTATCATTAGGTTAACTTGAAAAATGACTGAGCTTAGTGGTGAAGAAGTAAACTCCGAGGTAAGTCATCCGAAACATTTTGAAAAACTGTTTATCAGATTCTGTTTTAGATGTCTACTCATGATGTTGAAAAGCTTGAAGAAGCAAAGTTAAAAGCGAAATATCCTGGTGGTATAGTTGGAGGCCCAGGACGTTCTGTTAGTGGACATTCAGCATTTCTACAGAAGCGTCTGGCTAAAGGAGTAAGTATTGTTATCTTTTATAACTTTTAAGATTAAGTTTGATATGTTGATGCAAGAATATAAAATTAACTCTTCCATGCATTACTGATAACCGAGTTTATTTGAACCGATTTACTGGATTAACTTATTCCGGCAGGTTTTGTTAGTGAGCGAAAATAAATAGTCGAGACTGTAACAAATTCAATGACCTGATATTAATATGACTTTTTTACAGCAGAAATATTTCGATTCTGGCGATTATCAGATGGCGAAACAGAAAATGGGAGGTGTGTCAAAACAACCATTAAAAATGCCAGCTCCGGTGAATCCTTATGTGACCGGGGATGCTATTCCTACTCCTGACAGTGTACCTGCTAGGAAGACGTCTATAATTCAATCGTCGAAATTCCCTTCTAATGCCAGTTAAATAACCCGACATTATTAAGCAGTTGTACTAAAATAAGATTTTTAAAAAAAATTTGAATTATGTTGTGATATCTATGATTAATTTGTTTTTATTGTCAGTTTCATTATCATTGTTCAAATTTAATTGTTTGTGCACAGATTATTTTTGAGGTGATTGTAGAGACTATAAGTAAATTTCATTTGTTTCGTAAATGGTCTCATTCCTGTAAAAAGGCTGAAGGCGAATGCTTGTTTGACAAATTCATGTAATTTCTTTTGTTTTCGATTAATCGAACAAGTATGTTAATTTTGTATTTGATTATTATAATATCTTGTAAATTTTGTTCATAGTTGTGCATAGTCATTACATATTATGTAGTGATTTTTTATGCTTCGAAAACTTTAATAATTTGTGACTTTGATGCCAGTTTGAAGATATACTTTAGTATTTAACAAATATATATTTTTTAAAAGTTACATTTGATTTATAATTTTTTAGTTTATCAGTTTTCTGCAGTCTTTTTCACAAACATATAGGAAAAACTGTATGGACAAAACATTTCTTATTTAGTACAGAATGTGTTTGTATATATAACATACTTAGTAAGATGTTCAAATAAACAATTTATAATTATTTTTAATGCAGAAAGTATTATAAACCTTAACCATATATTTTCAGACTAATTGAGTACGTAAAGATAGGATGTACTATAACTTAAGGTACATAGTATTAAAAGTACTCATTATGAAACAGATTTTTTTCGAAATTTATTTTGAATAAAGAAATTAGTTATCGCAATTACGTTAAAGTAATTTATAAATGAAATTAATTTATGGGATTAAGTAGTTTTATAAAACCAATATTAATTTAAGTTTTAGGGATGTGTAGGTAAAGGAAAATAAAAAAAAATATATTTCAAATTACTTATTTTATTTTCACAAAAACTATTCAAAATTATTTCCATTAACAACTAAAGATAATACAGTACGTTGAATTAAAAAAAAAATGTACAAACCCGCTGCATTTCTTGACTAATTTTTTCAGCACAATTTTCAATTCGTTGCCTTAATTCTTCAGGGGTTTCAGGTGCCTCTTGATTGTCATAGATGAGGGATTTAAAATTATTACAAAAATATAATGGATTCAAATCCAGAAATCTTGGGAACGAAGACACAAGACCTCGGCCAATCCATCTGCCCTCAAATACTCTACCTAGGTGATTTTTACTAAAATGAAACTGCGCATCCACATGTATAAACCATGCCTTTTTACATAGAGGAATATCCTCTAAAAATTCAGGCAAAATATTGTGCATAAATGATTACCATTCATTCTGTTTGAAAGTTTACCATTCCAGCCCAAACACTCCTGACAATAACATTCGTATTTTCTTCAACCCAGCAGAAACAATTGTGAATATTGTGTATACAATCACGAGCAAATTTCATCAGAAAATGTTACTTCTAACGTAAAAATACGATGATAAGGATATACATTATTATTCTATAAAATTCTCTAAATTGTCATTGGCGATACACCTGGTAGTTGACAAGATATTCTCCTTAAACTAATTGTTGGGTTATTGCGTATCAAATCTAAGACTGCATTTACTGGTCTCTGACGAGATCCACCGTCTCTTCGCCAATTAGGTTGCAAAGAATCAGTTTCGCGAAGGCGTTAAGTAAAATTCACAAATATGCGATGATGCGGATGTCGTCCTGGAAAATGGTGGGCGTAATAAAGCTGAGCTAATCTAGCTAATCTATACGCTAACAACATATTGTTACTGTAACCATTCATTTTTGCAACAATCACAATAACGACATCAAAACTAGATTAAAAGAAACAAAACCCCTTTTAGTCAATGAAATAAACAATTAAATCTCACTACCAATGTAGCAACAAAACTTAAAAAGTTATGTGGGCAGCTATTTGAAACTAAATTAAATTATTGTATTATGTAAACATTGGTTATTAATTAATTACAACGTAATATTTAATATTAAATCTAACTATTCAACCAGTAATTTTGTTTCATGATCTGTACGTTAAGTACTATGTCATTACAGTATGTACCTTACGTTATGGTACATCCTACAGGGCAGATATACATATATAATAACTATAGTTATATTATTTTGATAATTTGCAAAAATGTGAAACAATTTAAATTTGTATTATATAAATAAAATGAACATAAATGATTGGTGGAATGTTAGTCAGGTGCATTTTACTCACATTTCGAGGTCGTTTCAAGCAATTTTCAGCCTTAGTTATATAGCTGTACTACAACAGATAATTTCTGGTAACCACTTTCTCTTCTGTTTTACATTCGTTTTCAAACACCACCAAGAAAATCACTCTGATTTATGTATAAAAATATTAGAATAATTTTCTGTGGTTATACCATGAAATTACGTAGTTCATTGGCGTTGATCATGTGACTTAATTCTTTGTGGTGTAAAAGGAAATCGTCTAAAACAAAAGAATGACAAAAAAATCCGATGTGTATAATATTTGACTAATTGATAACATTTGACATCAGCTCAGGTTACAAACATTATAAGTACATTGTATTACTAAATGTTAGGTTAAAGTGTATTGTCATATTTTAATATCAGGAAAATGTGGAAACTAGAAAATTTAGTGCAACATGAGCATCTTAATTATCTGGATGAAGAATTTGTTATTCTCGTTTATAAAGATATTGACGGATTTCTTACTGAAAAGTCTGATCGCTGGTATGAAATACATTGTTCACAAATATTTACACGCACACTGTAGTTTTGCAGAGACTGCCTTGCATGACAGCAAAGAGAAAGTGAATTTTCTAGTTATGTAAAGTTATATACATTGTTCAAAGAAGATTTACTTTCATTTCACTTTCAGTGTGCTGATCTTTCCGCCTTTGAATAACCGTAGAAGATATTTTATCCATAAAGTTGGCGAGTTATTTAATGTTCAAACGTTCTCAGTTGGTGAAGGTGTTCGACGACTGACAGTAGTGTGTGCTTTCGAAAAAATTGAAAAGTGAGTGAATTAAAACTGTAGTTTGTGTTCTTTTCAAGGATTTACGCGCAACATTATTTTGTATGTAAGGTAATATTAAATAGTTGTTTTAGTGGCTTGTTACAGTGCTTTTAATACCTAATATTGTTGTTTGCAATACATATTTAAATAACAAGTAACATTTTTTAATAAACATAGTTGCGCAAATATCTATTGACCTTAGAAACATACTGAAATGTTATATTGAATTCAAGCAATATTTTATCAATATTTCGTCGAGCATTTGTATTGTTTGAAACCTTGAGCAATATTACAAAATTTGTATTCACCTTTTAGACAAGTAGATGAAGAAAAAAAGGTGATGGATACAATTGAGTCAAAAAAGGGTGCAATTTCGAAAGCCAAACGCGCTGCTAGGCCAGATGCACCAATTTACATTCCCCCTGCAATACGAAGGGTACAAAAAACACAACTGCCAGATAAGTAAGTGACTATATTTTTATATTTCCGTGAAAAATACTTTAAGAATGTTTCAGCATGTTTTATTAGATCGTTCTAAGTTCAAACAATTGTTATCATCGCAACTAACTAAAATATTATTATATATTTTAGATGTGTACAGTACTCAAACTCACTAAATATCAATTAAAAACTAAAATGAAAAATTCCGTTCTCTATTCATGTATAAATATTTTAGAATACATCTGTAAAATGTCAACTACCTTTGCTAATTTTAGTTGAAAACGAAAGTGCGCGTGAACCAAAAATAGTATCCTGTTGGTGAAACCACTCCAACCAGCTCAGAAACAACTTACGGTTGTATTTCAAACGTAATACGTGTAATTTCTCAATTTAGTTAACAGTTAACTACTGTAAAAATTTAATAACAAGTAATATAGGACGATATTTAGTGAGTCACATTAATTTTCACTATTCTAATGATTCTTAATTAATTTTCTCGTTAATTGAATATATTTTAGAAATGATAAAACAAATCAATCTACAAAACAAAGCAATAGACAAAAGGATAATAAAAAGCAGACAAACAATAATACAAATGTAACTGAAATGTGCAATAATATAACCGAAACACCACAAAAGTCTGAAATCGATGTAAATATAAAACCAGACTCTAGTGGCCAATTAGTCAATGAAAATGCAATTAAATTTGATAGCATCGCACCTGTTGTTCCAAATGTAAATAAAAGTAAGAGTGAATCAAATGTACCTGAAACAAATGTGATAAACCTTACTTTTGAATTCGAAACATCGACAATTATTGATAATTTAGAAACACAAATTGATGTATTTGGTCAAATAGTTCCTTCTGATAGTCAATTTACTACAAAAAGTCAAGAATATCATAGAGAAATTATGATTGCAAGTCAAGAAAATATTACAAAATGTGATAATATTTCAAATGATGATAAAAAAGTTGAAATAAATATAGAATCTAAATTAAAAACACCTTATGAAAATCAAATACTAAATGACAATACAAATTCTGATGAAAATCAAACATCAAATGATGATAATAAAGCAGTGAACAATGACAATGGAATTGATCAAAAAGAAATATGGAAAAATAAAAATAATTCAAACAAAGATAATGACCAAGAGCAAGAAGAGTTACTTCGCGCCAGTGAGGAAATCAATCGAAGGAATAAAAGAATTATTAAACAAACATTTAATAATTCTGATATTTTAATTATATCCAATGAAAATAATAGTGATAAACCAAAATCAAATAATAAAAATGATAATATTAGTCAGTCAAATGAGAAAGAAGCACCTGTGGACTGTTGGGAAGATCTATTAGACGGAGGGAAGCTGGATTCCGACTTAATGCTAGAAGTAAGTTCCAATCCAATGAAATATGACTACCAAACTTGAAAGAAAGTTGAAAATTCATTACCAAGTAAAAATTATGTCTAATATTTAGTTAAATTTATTTACTTTCAAAATATTTCACACTTTTTAATTATATAAATTATTAAGTGCATGGAATTGCATATTTTGTATTAATTATGTCATTTTATTCCACCAATTTCATCAGACAATTTCTCTTTTTAATGATTTAGTCTCTCGCCTGTGACAGTTATACGTGTTTTGTTAAAATAAACTATAATTATCGGCCGGCAGACGGCAGATTAAAGTTTAGTATAAGAACCTGAAAAATCATATACTCAAGATCGATAAAAGTATTCTTTTTATTTGTAGATAATTGACCAAGTAGGAAATGTAAATATAAATAAAGCTAAAGAAGACTACAACGACTACAAACAAAAAACTTCTTTAGAGGGCGATTATGCGCATGTGTTAGAAATTTACGACTTTCCTAAAGAGTTTCAAACCCGTGATTTAGTTACAATTATAGATTCGCATAAAACTGGAACTTATCACATCAAATGGGTCGATGACAATCATGCGTTAGGCGTTTTTAGTTCAGGATTCGTAGGTATGTTAAAAGTATTAAAAGTTTGGCATACTGCAACAAAATTAGAAATATTATATACAGAAATAAAAATATTCTATAATAGTACTAATTATGTTATTTTTAAACAGCTACAGAAATGTTAAAAATATCGCACCCATTGATAAAAATTCGTCCAATGTGCGAAGCATCAAAACAGTCAATTAGCAAAGCCATACGTTACCCTAATGCCATGATGCCGAGTGCGGTTAGACCGCAAACTTGTGCCCAAACTGCCCGCCGAATGGTGACGGGAGCCCTCGGTTTGAAACTCATCAACGCGAAAGAAGAAAGAGCAAAAGAAATTAAAATTTTGAAAGAAGCGCGAGAAAAGAAAAGGTTATCTGCCAGACAACAAGATGATGCCTGGGAAGGGAAACCATCGTCAAATTAAAATCAAGGAAATATCTATGAAGAGACAAAGCTAAAGAACATACTGTTCGGAGATATGAACAGTATGGAGAGAATTCAGTAGATCATGACTGTTTATAGAGGACCTTAAGTTTCACCTAGAAGCTTAGGATCGAAAGTATATTGTGTTTAATTTGTGTGTAAATGAGATTTTATTTTTTAAATAAATTTTATGTATTTTTATATTTTATATTATTTTTTATTTACTAAACAATAAAAGTCCAAATTTATCCTATTTTAATAAATACAGGTCAACTTTTACCTTTAACTGCGAAACTGTGACATGAGGTAAGTTAAAACATCTTGGCAAGTAAATTGTAAGAAAATAAAGGATGTTTTTATACTTACGGAAAAAAATATAAGGGTATAAAAACAGGACATCTTTTACCGTTAACTCCGAAACTGACATGAGGTAAGTTAAAACATCTTATAAGTAAATTGTAAGAAAGTTCAGGTTGTTATATACTTCGGGAAAAATATTATTTAATATACTGATTACAACGCTTTTTTCGAAATTCGCTAAAATAATTACACGTTACTTGAATCAAACAATTTTCGTGCCACTGGACTGATTACAGGTGTTATTCTCGAGTTTTTAAAATATCGATGAAAAAAATAAATGGTACGATACGATATTCGATATAGCGGAAAATTTAAGTGACTACATTATAATACACAAAATAATATTATGAAGTTTTTTATTTTAATTATAATATAAACATCGAATTTGAAAATAATATCACAAATAAAATAAATTTATTTTCAGACCATTTAATAAATATAATTTTATAATAAAATAAATAAATATATATACAACTATCATATAAATAATGAAAATTTCGATTTTATAAATACTAGTATTAATACGCATATAATTTTACTTGTATTGAAAATAACACCTCTAAATGCGGCGACTGACTTGAGCTGAACTTTGTAATGTAATGCTCGCTATGAGCTTATTTTGAATACTGCCTCACCAGTGTTCCAGATTTCACTCGGTTTGGGATGTCAGACCTAGAAGTTGCCAGTGCTGCGTTCATTTTTATGGGACATTGCTACTTGCTCAAGAAGAAAAAACAAAAATTTTGGTGGCAGACAAATATATTCAGAGAAAGAGGTGTTAATACTGGCGCGACGTTAATGAACATTTTAAAAAATCCGGAAATTAGGGCACAGTTCAAAAACATTGTTCGAATCTATGTGTTGCGATATTATTCAATAAAAAAGATTTTTTCTTTGTAGTCCATTTCATTGTAAAAAGATACGTGTTTACATTTACAGCCTCTACTCTACAGCCGAATGAACAAACAAGTCGAAACTTGTACTGATTTGTAATGTAGCAGTCAAATGGATTCGTAAAAAACCGACAGTAGAGTGGAGCACCATCGCTCGTCTATCCGGCACTGATACATTACATTGGAGCATTCTGTTACTTCTGTTCTTCTATTAACTCTGGTTACTAGTCAGTCGCTGCTTTTAGACTGATAATTTATAATAATCAATAAAAATAAAAACGTTAACCACTGAAAGAAAGATCACAATTAAAAATTATAACAGGCTTTGCTTGCCCTGGTGTACCCCTAGCTACGGCTTTGCCTTTATAAAATTTACATGTTAAGGAGGAGGACCATATTCTTAAATACATAATTTAAATTAAAACCGTACCTGGCATTTATGAGAAATTCTAGTCAATTTTTGAGCCGTTTTCCTTTTTTTATTTGTAAATAAATTTAATGATATGTGGTTTATTAGAATACCTTGAAGTTTTGGCTTCAAAATTATGTATACGAAGTTATTTCATTTTAAAGAAATCAAATTAGCCTAAGTATTCTGCAGCTAATTTAAAATTTAATAAAGTGAATAATATAAATAAAAAATATTTGACATTTAAGCCTTCTCTAGACCATAATCTGAAACAAATATAAATAAATAGCGGTATTAAAACACAATATAAATTATAACATCAGTAATTGTTTAAAAATCCTAGTATGCTTAAAATATAATATAAATAGAGCTGTCAATTTAATGCAAATACATATTTGGTTTGTTACTAAATATATAAATTAAATTTGATTTCTGCGCGAATATTATCATATTTTCAATTTGATATAAAATGCATAATTTACGATTTCATGCATATTTTAAATTTTGTATCTTTATGTTAACAAATATGTTGTTGTTTTGACAAAAAAATCACAGTTATGATACCTTAAAAAACATATCTTCAGTTTTGGGTGGTAACAAAAAATATGTTATGGAATTAAATAAATAAATAAATAAATATATCATCACGCCTTTCACCCATCGCTGGGTGTGGCACTCTGCCTTAGCAGATCTCGGTAAGTGATATATTTTTTCGCGTAAAGTGCGGTTACCAGCCGTCAAATCACGGCCTCCAAAGATATTAGTGGAGGAGGAGCCACAGGGGTAGATTTTTTAAATTGGTGAAAATTGTTTGTCGGCTGTGGGGATCGAACCAGGGTTCAAGATCCACAGGCCGACTCGATACCATTGAGCCACCTACCATTAATAGCTAATTTTAAATATGCTCTTATTACTTCCCGAGATGTAAAACGTTTCTTTTTCATATTTCAAAAATATTTTGTCGGATAAGCGCCATTTTTTTAATATAATAAGTTATTTGTAAATAAAATGTTTTTTTTTTGTGCATAATTTCTTAAAATTTATGGATACGAGGTTTTTTGCCATTTCTAAATGCATAAAATATCAGCTCTAGTTATAAATAAATATATACCTCTATAAGGCTTTTGTAGAATCCTAAATCGCCTTCCTGGATACAATTCTTACCGCACTTGTAGACTGCATTAAATAATTTATTATTAATTTACTACATAATTATAGCACTATATAATCTTAATTAGACAAACCCCAAAATGCAAAAAAAAACTTAATACAAAAACCATTTTTACTTTAAATTTTGTTAATATACTAGCAACGGCAGACTGCTGTAAATATATATATATATATATAAACACCAAATTGATCCAAGCAAATTCCAAACAAATACTGGCGGAAGCTAGTGGATACAAACGGAATAAAACTTGTTCATGTTTGATAACATTCCTTTTATTAAAAACAAAATTATTGAAATGAAAATGACAAGTATAAAACATCTAACAAATTCATTTATAGTATAACATCTTGTCGCATGAACATTAATAAATAATTATTTAAAATATATTAAAACATAAACCATTGATTGTAATGTCACTATTTATGGAGTATTCATATATTATAAAATGATTCATATAAAAAATAACACCGCAATAAATACAATTATTTGATTTATATTATTGGTAGGGAAAGCTATGGAAATTTATGATTTTCTTTGTGCTAATTTTAATTTTCCTTTTTCGAAATTAAATTGTCATTATTTATAATTAAATGAAAATAAAAATAGTCTTAGTTTTATTGCTGTAAATTTTTAAGAGCACCCAAGAATACTCTTTAATAACTGAATGCTGGCACTCTTAAAAGTACCAACATAGAAAAATCTGATAAAAATTAATTTGAATTCACTGACTAATAAAAAGTAACAGTGATTGTCAAAATCTAATTTTAGATATACAACCAAAAAAGCTATATCTACAGTCCATGACTGATTACCGAACCACAAAGATTTTTTGCATCTATACAGAATGCCATAAATGCAAAAAATAAAATAATTATAACATTTTAGGCTTCTCCGCGAAAATAAGCATTAAGCACCATTACCACACAAATCTGTATTGAATGCAAAAATATCGCTCTTAATTATTATAAATTTTAATCACGTATAGGTATTATTTTACTAAGTAAACATTTCAGTCTTCTAAAAATATCAAGAAATACAATGACCATTGAGGTTCTGTATGAAATCATACGTTGAAATAACAAAATTTTGAAGACAGAAATACTTACTACAATTTGTTGATCAATCGAATTCTAATAGAATCTAGTCTATGAACTGCAATACAAACATTAATAACTACTAGTAAATCGTTATGTCAAATTTCATGTTTTTACATAATTTTTAATGTAAAAAAGCTTTATATGTACATTTCATGCATGCTTAAGTTAAAACTGTCATTTAAGGTACGAGGTATTTATTTTAAAAGCTAAACTAAGAAATGCAAGACATATTCCTCAATACAAAATTTATGTACTGGTACATCAGGTCCATCTTAGGTTAGAATTTAAGATAAATTAACTTTTAAAAAATAAAAAATGAGCAAATTATTATATTTTGATTCATGAAATTCGAGTAAAAAATTGTATATAAAGTGAGATTCTTACAGTTTTTATATTTTATTTACATATTAAGTACCTAGTTTTTTTGCATTGAGGTTAGAGAGACATGATTTTTATGATTCTATTAAGAAACATAAATAAAAAACTACGTAAAGACTCGACTATAGAAAAAATAAATCTACGTATTTTTTGTACTAGCTTTGAAATAATTTTTACTGGAATATGAAATTGTTAATACTGCAAGAATAAGCAGAAAGATTAAGGACTAGCAGAATTATTCAATTTATCAACGACTTTTCTGCAGTAACTATATATATATATTCTACATTGGAATAAAATGCGCCTTTGTCTATATTCAGTAGAAATTTATATACTATTAATTTCATTTACGCTTAGTTTTAATTTTAAATATATAGAATTATCATTTTTGTAATTAAAGTAATGACAATTGACGAGTATTATATTCTATTTGACTTATCTTATTATTTAGCAAATTTCAATCACATGACGAATTCAACTGTTTGATTAATATTAAATTAAATATAAAACATGTTCTATATCAGTATAAAAAAATTGTAGCGCTATTAAATAGTAATACTAAAAGCATATAGGAATGTAATTGTTTTTTCATACATTAATTCGAATTTTTAATCCTTTGTTTTGTAACACATATACTTAGAGTGAATATAATAAACAATAAATGTAAGTACTGTATATGTTAAGAATGAGAATAAATGCTAAAAGTATGTATTTAATTCAGTTTGAAGGAGTTATATTAGTTCATTCTTTAATTGTTACGTCATTAGTAATCACAGATAGATAAAAATGAAGTTAATTATGTTGTATGGAATACATAAAATTAAGATCAAATATTGTACCATGAATAAATGCTTTTGGCTTTTTAAGTGGATAATCTCAGTAAAAGCAATTGGACTTTAAATGAGCTCAGGTTAAGCTATGAAACTGTGTAATGATTATTTACTTTGGCGTATTGTTAACTCAAAAGGAATCAATTATCAAAATATGCTCGGAATTTTTTTCCGAAAATACTGTTTCCATGGTTCATAATATTGATATCTCAATGATATCATTTCAGGAATACTTCTAAGGCTACCGAATAGCTCGCAATCGGTTTCTAACATAACTACTGTGAGGAATGCAATAAGTAAAAGTACAAATACTAAGGAAGGTACGAACACTTTGACAATGCTGAATTTACGTGACTGCAGTTGCTGCTTGTTGCCGGGCGAGTAGTACGGCCCGTGATGTACAGGCACACACAACCGCCCATCTGCCGTCCCCTGTAACGGCGTCTGGCTACGACTGGAGCGGTGAGACTGCGCCTCGTATCCCTTATAACTGCTGTCCACCAATTGGGATTCGGACGACGAGTGCTCGAACGAATCTCGAAAATAGTATTCGTTAAAATGGTCCACCAGGTCATCTTTCATTCCTACAGTATACAGATTTTAAAATTGAGTACACATTACACAAAGTGTAACTCTACCCGTCATTCTCGACTTGCCGCTGGCTGCTTCTTGGTCTTCCGAGACAGTCTCTAGTAACGCAATGTTATCTGTAAAATTAACCCCATCTATATTGGACAACACGCCAGCGCTGTTGCTGGTTTCCATTCTCGAACCTCCGGCATCAGAGTGGCTGGAGCGAGGCAGACTGCTATAGCCCAAGTGTGGTTGCAGAGGTGTCGACGGCGTTGCCGGAACACTTGAAGCTTTCCTTCGCAAGCTAGAAGTCCTCTGGATCGCTGGCTCCTCTCTCGTTGGTGCCCCCATGTCTTCTAATATTTCGCGCTCTGTTCTGCCCGTGTACTTGAATTTTGTTCCCCAAGAAAAAAAGCCCCCACCTGTCACGACTGAAGGGGCGTCAGAACTTGTTGGCAAACTACAAATGACTCAATGATTGAAAATGTTTTCGGATGATTTTATAAAGAAACTTACGTAAAAAATAACATTTGTTCAATGGCACAGCGCCAGACATGTCTACAGGCTGCTCCTGTCGCACATTTGAAACCAACTGTGTGCTTCTTCTTAAAATCACGCAAAAATTAATAAATCGCTAGAATTAAATTTACTGGTACTTACGTCGTTGTAATTTAAATGTATTATAAACATCTTCCCTTCGTAATTAATTTTCTGGATATCAGGCCAACGAAAATGGTGCGTTTTCCTGCTGCCTTGAAAAGTTAAAATACCACTATAATTTATTCCTAAATATAACTGGTTTCCCCTATGATCCTTCACAGGATGTGGGTCTATGCCATATGTATCTAACTGGCAAGCTACTCTTAAAAAAACGTTTTCAGCTTGTGATGGCGACTGTCCTTTCAGTTGCTTCTGGTGAATTTCCATGATTTTTTCTTCTATTGTTTCTGTCTGCTTTAATAATAATTTATAATCTGACGCATAATTTCCTACATGTATTTCAGGATCATAATCACCAAGTTCACCTTAAAGGAATAAATGAGATCATTTATTAATTTAAAATAATATCAAGTCAACTTACCCTGTACTATGAGGGCCCCTAACTGAGCAGATTCATTCGCCGTGCAATATAATCTACCATGCAGTAAGTCTCTTTTTAATTGTAAAAAAATTTGATATCTGGTAATTTCTTCTTTAAGGCGAAAGGGATCTGGTGGATAAAATTTAACTCGAAAACTAAATAACACGGGATCAATATCTATAACACAGATATATTAACATTATATTTATAGGCTTACTATTTGAAATATACCTTTAATTTGTTTAACGATAGATTTGGCCATATCTAGCCAATGCTGAAAAAAGAAAACCATAATAAATACTGGACAAATGACAATATACAGTTTGATTTCTACCCTCTGATCCATTGAATCCACATATCGTAAACCCAAATAATCTTGTTCTATAAGATTCAGCTGTTTGCAAACGATCTCCAGTAAATATTTACCTTTGTGATGGGCCTACAAAATGTTATAATTAATAAATTAGCAAAGCAGGGTATATGTTGTTTTACCTTGTATTCGCATTCTAATATTTCTGTATCTTCTAATAATCTGACGGTACATTTATATACAACACTATTCTCACCTCTTGAACCAAACTTCAACATTATTATGATATGGCATGTGTTTTTCTGTCAAATATTTTGTTTATAGATTGTCAGTAGAAAACAGTTATGTAAATACATAAACTATAAAGTGTTTAAATATTTCATTTTATTTATTTATACTGATGTAAACAAAGTTTCATAGAGTCCAAAAATATCTTCTTATATTACTGTATTTTGTATAACATACAGATAGCATTAGCAATTCGTAATTTTACAAATTTGTTGTATACAAACATTGACACATATTACACCCTCATTTGGTGGCACAGGTACAAAATTTTAAATTAACTTTGCGCGAAAATTCAATGCAAAATTGACTAGACACTGACATAAATTTGGATTGTTTCATACATGGATCAAAGAAATGTACATTATAGAAGGGGTAAATCATGTCAAAATATACTTTTAGATAAATGTCACTAGATAGCGCACGACCCGGAAAAATCGAGTGGAAATCAGAAGGGCACAATCAGTGGTTTCGTCTATTCAACTACATTTTAGAAGTCTGGTTTCCCAAATTTTCATATGCCCAAATATGCAATATTCTTGCAGTTATTTGTATAATACAAAACATTTGATAATCAAAAACAAATTATAACTGTATAAAACTTAGTAGGTCGTGGAAATTAAACAGTTGCATATCACTGTAGTCAGATTGTAGTACTAGCGCCATTGCGGGAAATTTGGAAACTAATATTTAAATTTTCTGGTAATGTTTATAAAATAAGCTGTTAAAATACACTAAATATGTTTTAACGCATTTGTTTGATATTTTATAGATAAAACTTTTATCAGATAAGAATTTTTCTATTCTATTTTGTCATTGACATCCAAGTAAAAAAGTAAAACAGTGAATAGTTCGTTCAAGTATTGGTCTGCACTAGTGGCAACACTGCTGCACTAATGGTAACACTGCTGTACTAGAGTGCAGCTGTGAATAGTGCTTCGTGCTGTGTGTTCATCTTCCTTAACAATTCTGCGATTTTTCTTATATTTCTATTTTATAAATTTGTACTTAAAAATTAGTAAAGAATGCCTGTCCGTCGTGCAACTCATTCAGGAAGTTGGTATTCAGATTCAGGTACAGTGTTTACATGAAATCAGCTGTTAACTTTTTATTCCTTGTTCAAAATAACTTGATTGAATCCTGCTATATTGTGTCAATGACCTATAGCAAAAGTGCCTTTATAGAAGAGACTGGTGTGTGTTTTTTTTTAATAATTTCGTTATGTCTCAACCGTTTACTATTTTAATTGTTACTTTCATTGTTGTCTTCTGAAAAAAGTATGTCACTTTGAAATAAAAAATTGCTTTGTTGTTTATTTTGGGTTATTTATGATAATTTAATTATATTCGTAGAATATCCTTAAAACGTAAAAAAATAAAAAATTCTTGATGTCATCTATCCTAAAAATAGTAAATTATTTCATTAATTAATGTTCATCAACGGAGACAAATCATTCCTTTGTTTCAATGACTTGACTATTTAGATTTGAGTAAAATCTGTTATAGCAATCATTATAATTGTTGTAGTGAAAAGAAAAAAACGGAAGGCTGTTTATTTAAAGATATGAATGAATTTATGTTTGAGATAGTAAAATGATAAATTTCTTTGTTTCAATAATTTATGTAAATATGTAGGACAGTACGTCAAATAATAAGTCATACATTTTTCAGGGCCAGAACTGACAAGACAGCTTGATTATTGGCTTGGTCAGGCCGACCTTACCCACGGCCCGGCCCGGGCGATAATTGCACCGTGAGTAAAATCATTTGTGTCAGATCTGTCACAATAAAGAATAATAAACAATAGCAGTATTTTCAGTTTCAGTATTTCATTTATTCTCATATGAAGCAATATTTTGTTGCAGTCATGCTGGATATCAATATTGTGGGGCATGTGGTGGCCATGCATATCGACAAGTTAGTCCAGCTGTTGTGTAAGTTTATTGTTGATTGGTCATTTATTATTCAAGTACTTGTTAATTCAATTATTCATTGTTTTCAAAGTAGTTGTTTTTATTAAGTCATGCATGTATAGATGTCCTGATCATGATCAATAAGAGCAACCATTTAGGTCAGTCGAGTTTGATATTGGTGTGCGTAAATTCATCGATTTAAGAATGTAGGTAATGATGAATGATTCATGATGAATTATTGTTACAGGAGAAGAGTGTTTATACTGGGTCCATCTCACCATGTGCGATTATCCAGCTGCGCGCTCTCGCAAGCACGTAAATACCATACCCCACTATACGATTTACACATAGACACTCAAGGTATGGTAGCAAATAACAAATAGCAATGATGTCCATCGTACTCAAGTTTTTACTCAAATCAATTGAATTCCATCAACAGTGTACGCTAATCTGGACGCCACTGGACTGTTTGAATGGATGGACTTGCGAACGGATGAAAATGAGCACAGTATTGAAATGCATTTGCCCTACATCGCTCGAGTGATGGAAGAGTAAGTGCTGTAGCTGCGTAAGTGTGGCGTCATCTACGAGGAAATTCGAACCTAAAAACAACAAAATATCAGTATAAGGTTTTGAATTTCTGCATATAGTGACGTAATCACTTCGCAGTTTAAGATCGTATGTTTTAAAAACATCAATATATGAAACATCTGTATTTTTAGCTATAGAGATCAGTTCACTATTGTTCCGATTTTAGTTGGTTCCCTTAGTCCTGAACGAGAAGCCATTTATGGCAAATTATTATCTTGCTACTTAGCTGATTCACAGAATCTTTTCATTATTTCTTCCGATTTTTGTCATTGGGGACAAAGATTTCGGTATACGTATTATGATCGTTCTTATGGTAGCATATATCAATCCATTGAAGGATTGGATCGTGCTGTACGTAATCTTTTTGCCAATTAAATACTTTTTTATTGATAATATTTTCCGTTTCAGGGTATGAGCATTATAGAAAGCTTAAATCCATTAGAATTTTCTGAATATTTAAAGAAATACGGAAATACAATTTGCGGTAGACATCCTATAGGCATTTTACTACAGGTAAATCTTTTATCTTTTATGATTTTAGGTTTTTTTTTGTTCTTTTTTCATAAGATTACGAATATGTCATGAGAGCCATCCAGAAAGAAAATATCGTTTATCTATTAAAAACGGTAGATAACTAGTTAATCTAGTAACTAATATACGAGGCAGATTAAATGATTGTTTTTGACTCGTCTGTTGTTTTTAATAGTCAAACGGTATTTGCATATTTTTTTCTAAACCAGAACTTACGGTCTATTCATATTGAAATATAGTATATTGTTTGTATTTTTTTTAATGTTACAGCATTGTTGTGATGTTGCAGGCGATACAAGCCCTTCTTAAGTCTGGTTGCAGTAAGAACGCTAGTTTGAAATTTTTGAAGTACGCTCAATCGAGCCAGTGCCGGAATTTGAACGATTCGTCCGTGAGTTACGCGTCTGCCGCTCTCGTTTTCGAATAATTTGTGGCCTTACGCCAATACTATGTATTCAGCTCAGGTTACAAGTAATAAACTGCGTTAAATTTTTAACGATACGTCAGTGATACATGAGTAAATATTAAGTTATTTTTAATATGTGTGTGGGTATACTAAGTGGACTGTATTATTTCAGTGACTCATCGGTTCAATTTTTGACAGATATTTTTATTAAGTTTGAGTTTGATTCTGTATATGTAACCATGTAAAAGATAGAACTGATTTGTCACTAAAATGAAACACTCTGTATTACAGGGTACTTTATAAGGTAAATTTTGGGGAATTCTAATGTATATTTAATTCACTTTCTTATTATTTTTACTTTATCTTTGTAAAAGAAAATGTATTTTAAAACTCATGTATGTACTATTGCTTTAATTGTAAATTTGATTCAAGGAATACATATTTTTTAAACATAATTATATAAATAGTTTCAATATTTGAATATATTGATTTTTTTATATTATAGAATAATTCTAATATTTATAAATATAATTGATTTTAACCAACTTTGAATGATTATTCTACAATGAGCTTAATATTATATTTTATTTCTAAATGTATATATTTTTATATTAATGAATATTAGAACATGTATACACACACACACACATACAGAAAAATTGTTTCACTATAGTAAGACTTTCAAAATTACAATTGTAAATTTTATTTAAAATATGATACTTTACATTTATAAATTTGAATACATGATACAAAATGATTGTTTATTTGATTTTTGTGGTTTTCTTACCATAGTGCAACAATAGTTATGTACATTTTGTTCTATATCATTTTTATAATAATAAAAATATTTCGTAATAATTTTTTATATTGAAAAATGTTTGATCTCGAAATTGTGATGAATGCAGTTTAATTTCTGGGTTGAAATTACGAAATATCTCGATGTTGATCATTTGAATGTAATCGATGGTTCTCAATGATTTTGCAGTCTTGTTTTTATTTAAGATTAATGCATTTTATTATATATAAATATGCACAGAGTGTATAGATATAGAATGTGTTGATTAAGGTAACGGGATGGGTAATTTAATTAATTTACAATCTGTTTTAGAATTGTTAGACAAATTCTAATTTATTTTATTTGAGTAAAATAAAAAAGAACTTACAGAAATATCTAAGTGCTTTCGAAATGAATGTTGAATTTGTAACGATAAAATATCGAAGAGGGAACATACCATAAAATAAAATGTCACTTGTCCGAAATTCAAACAGAATTAAATGAAATATCAGCATTGACGACGTGTACACGTTCACAGTTCCTTAAGTCTTGAAATCCTCCCGAAAAAGAACTGATCACTTAACGTAATTCAAGATTAAGATTGAAACCATTTCAACTGCCTATAATATTAATGAATACTTTCTAATATTCCGTATGAATGAAATGAAACGAATCGATGGAACACGAGAAATAGCACATATACTACAAACTATAGACTGTTACTGTTAATACAGCTCACAGCAGAGAATGTCTCTTATAAATCATATTCACTGAGTGCTTATTATCATTTATCTTTCATTGTATTTTGTTCGAATAATAGTAAGATAGTGATATGTATGTTTAAACCCACATGTTGTAATTATTTTTTTTACAATTGTACGTAGATTTTTACATGTGCAGATGATTCAAATTACAACGTGTGGTCATTTTTTTTAACCGTTCGTGAAGAAACCCCATAATCACTTGTAGAAAACAGATTTTTAATAAATAAACACAGAGCTTTAGCAGATAAGGCTAATCAGTATACACCATGGCACAATAATTGGCGTGCGTCAGTCGAGATTCGATTCCAGAACCGATTTTACGTCCCTCGCCTTAGCACTCGGCCATGTCAGCGGACTGAAGAATTTTCACAATATGAACAACAATTTTTGTATGTTGTAATTATATGACTCGTATATGGTCACACTCTAAATATATATTGTGGATCATTATTAATCAAAGTGCATTAATATTTATGTATTTTGTAATAGTATTAAAAATATAAATACTGAATAAGCTTTATAAAATTTATCTCTTTTATTGCCCTAGTCTATCAAATTAAAAAGAAGAAATCTACGCAAAATTTCCCATCTATTTCAAGAAAAATTACTAAAGATAACTACTCAAAAGAAGTGTCTTTATTTTTATTTTTACTGGAAACATTTAGTAATGAATTCTACTATTTTATAGCATTTAATTAATTCATTTAAGAAAGTAAGTACTAGTGTGTATCTTTACTGGCCAAGAAATCAATTCATTGGTATATGATTCAATTTTTTTACTGTATGTGTGAGAAATTAGAGCATGCAAAATTGCATTAAGTTCAATTACAAATTTTAAAAAAGATAGTGTTGTGAAAATCAAATGAATATTTAAAAATAAATATATTATAAAATAGTTGCTCAAGTAGCAAGAAAAAACATTTTTCGGTTAATATAAACTACGTGAGTGAATGTTTAAAAATACGTTAAATAGCACATGCTCTTTCGATAACAAAAAGTTCATATAGAGAAAAAATATTTCCCGATCATTATTCGCGGTTCTATTACGTTAGTAAAACACGTACTTCCTTTATATTTCATAAAAATAAAACCTAAAGAATTTGTCACAGTTTTCTCTTTATCAATCGATGACAGATTTCGCTAGAGCTGAGACACGAACTGGTCCCACCAAAAGAATAAAAGACAGCATAATTGAAAAAAAATAAATTAATCAGATATAAACCGCTGTCATTTCGGCTGCCAAGCCAGTATAGTTCGTGTGCTCGTGTGGATATTGTGGTTTATAGTCCGTCGGTGCGTATTTTGTTCTTACAAACGATAAAAAGAAGTGCTTATTCGACCATTTAGGAAGAGAAATTATTTCAGTGATTTATATTGTTCATTGAGGCGATTATAGTTTTTCAAAATTTGATTTATCTTAATTGTGAGAGTACTTTCAAATCAGATATTTGCTACACTGTACAGTTTTTATTTATGGTGAATATTTTCTGAAAGTCTTTAGCTTACAGGAAATATTTATAGAAACACTAAATTTGGTGAATACACCTATATCAATATCAAATAAGCAAGCAAAATGCATTAGAATTGCATATTTATATTTATAGCTCGTTACAGCCAACTGCTTGATTAAGGAAAATTTCAATCAAAACGGATTCCAAATATTCAAATTTTTTAAACTGATTCAATACCATTTAAGACGCAAGAAGTCGAATGCCGCTGAGCATATCATTATTTCTTTGTTAGGTTTTTATTTACAGCGATTTTTGATCATTCTTAAATCACAACTTTGAGAGAATATATTTCGAAAACTGAAATAGATATCAAAATTAATTCATAACTAAATTTTAAATATTTTGTAACTTTTCCGATTTTTATCAAAATACGGCCTAAACCGTAACATCTTAAGCCTATATCTGTTTAAAAATCTTTTTTTAATGGTATTTTTTTCTTGTAATTAACCGTTCGATTTTTATGTGAAAATTTGCATACACGAGGAATACACTGGTGTTTCATTATCTTATGAACTTTGTAAGGTAAGGTAAAAAAATAAAAAACAGTAACATTTCCAATGTAAGTTAATTGGAGCACGAAAAATATGGTGGCCTCACTTTTAGACTTCAAGATAGTCTATCCAGGGTATGATTTAAA
The DNA here is from genome assembly GCA_947425015.1 of Pterostichus niger. Lineage (NCBI taxonomy): Eukaryota > Metazoa > Arthropoda > Insecta > Coleoptera > Carabidae > Pterostichus > Pterostichus niger. Next base: position 15,557,648 of record OX380347.1, read on the forward strand.
ATCATACAAAATCGCTAATAAAACCTTCGTCATTACTTAAAACAATATTTGGTCCAAAATCGACATTTCCAAAACGCCTTTCGGATACGTGATGGGAAGCTCATATAAAATCTACGTCAGCAGTATTCAACAATTATAAAACTTAGAAAAAAAGGAAGATGCGCTCAACGGCATTGGCCTCAAATGACAGAATCATGTATTTAGATATTTGAACTCACATTTAACAAAATAATTCTAGATACATATGTATCTCGGTATAATTCTGTGCAAAATTACAACTATCAACAAATTCTATAGTGCACGAAAAATATTAAATCATTAGTTTGTGAATACCATCAATTTCATCTGGTTTCCGCTTAATTTGACCAAACCGTAATACAGTTATTTCGAAATTCGGAAAGCAAAGTAAACCTTTTAAAAAACATATTATCTTCTTAGGTTTCTATATGTTTGATATTTGATAGATACTATCAAAAATTCGATTAAAAAAGTTAGGTCAGCTTTCTTTTAGGTTAGATTTGATTTTATTAAATTACGAGATGACAGAATTAGTTTATTTTACAATTCGACATTAACTACATTTAGTTCTAATTTAGGACAATCTTTTTTAGACGAATTATACATAATTTTTATTTTGGTTTGGTCAAATTCGCGAATCTTCAAATGTCTTTAAATATTAAAAAAATAATGTTATACTCACAGGTAAAGGTGTCACAAGATGCGGTTTGCAGTATGTCTGTTTCTCTTCTCCCTATTGATATGTAAGTGCAAATTATGTGTGAACGATTAAATATGCAAAATGGACGTATCACACTACAAATTCGGCCATTTTTGGTTAACCACACTTACACGCAACGTGCGTAACTGTTACCGGTACCTATAACAAACTAACATCGCAAATTACAGTTCGAAGTTCGTTGTTATTAAAGATTAATGTTTCAATTTTGTTCTAATATTACAATCAGTACTAAAATATGTAAAACGATTTTTATTATCTAAAATGTAAAATTGTAATGAATCATTACTGTCATCTCGTCTGTGAAATTAGCTGTCATGGAATAAAACTGTTTTTATGGCTAAACTTCATGCTAAATAATCGGAGAGAGTTTACAAAGTAGCTTGTTGTATATGACTGTAAAGTGGAATGAAATTTGGTTCACAGCCGCCGAAAGTGGCAGGGTACCCCGTCGCAAACAAGAATACAGAACTGAATTTTTCGATGAACAAAGCTCACCTAGTAATACATACGAAAAACGCAGCACAGCAGCCGGTGAAAGCGATGGAAATGGTAATGCAGCTGCCAAACCAAGTAAAGGAACCAGAAATGACGTTGGTGATCTCGGTAAGCAGGGTTTTAGCCAGGGAGCAGCACTTAGGCAGATTGCTCAGGGATCCGCGGACCAAGCCAACACAGCGGTTATGAACCAATACGCAGCCGCGAAACAAGCAGCCTTTGTAGCTAAGAACACATTAGCTCAAGCCGCTGCTCAAGCGTCTGCGACTGCGCAAGCGGCCCTAGCAGGCAAACAGATTATCCTGCAAGGGATAGAGCAGCAGTTTCGTGACTCGAAAGTAGCGCTTGACGGCGAAACACAGCAACTTATGCAAGCGCAAAGAGCTGCTGATGCCAGCCAACAGGCTTCGCAACAAGCGCAACATCAGGTTGGTATCTGAACTACTCATTACTATCTCCGAATGTACATACAATGTAACAAAAACAAACTATTCATGGGGTATATGTCCGTTAAATCTGAGTTTAATTAAAATACGTGAGGCGATCATTGACAAATTCGATATTTATAGCAATTTTTAAAATAAATACGTAACAATTAGTAATTAAATCTTACTTCATTATAAAGAGAAAAATTGAAATACAGCCAGAATTTGAACCTGGGACCTTTGAAATTTGATATTTATATAGCAAAAATTATACAATATTTAATAGCTTTGGTAGCAGATTCAACGGGCATCCAATTTTATTGCAGTAATGGTCAGTTCCACTGCCAGAGTTTAAATTTTAAGCTTAGATTTGTTTAAATAAATAAAAGTAAATTCAATATAAGATGTAATTCGCTTTGCATTTATTTATTTAACCAAGCTTAAAATTTTACTTTTAGCAGTACAACTATTGATACAAAATTCTGGCTCAGCTATTGAGTACTTTTTACTATTTTCCTGTACAACATGATAAATATTTAATACATACTTATTTCGCTGTACCAGCAACAGACGAAAACCACAACCTTAAAACTCACTTTGACACAAAAATAAATATGAATTTTCCTGGATTAGGTGAATGTAGTGCAGGCTGCTCTGAACGCAGCCCAGGTAACATCCGATCACGCGAGCCAAGCAGCCTCCGAAGCCGCGGGAGAACTTGCTGCGCAACGTGCAATGGTAGGTTCAGCGCAGCAGCGACTGCTGCAATTGGCTGAGACACTGAAGGGCGTGCGAATCGACTTCGATGCCACGCAGCTCGCGGCGCAGCAAGCGCAAGCAGCTGCGCAACAAGCTCAGGCCTCTGCAGCTGAAGCTGCTGCAGCTGCCGCCGCTGCGGCTCCCCCACCGCCACCACCAATGCCTATCACTCCCGCACCACCGGCTAAACCATCTTCTGGAGGAAAAGGAGACTACGCTGCCGCTGATACACTAAATAATGATTATTATTATTATTAAAGATGATTTATTATTGATTTGTTACATTTTTAATAAAGATTTTTTAAAATTATGTGAATATTTTAAAGTTCTGTTATTAAACAAGCATTATATTTACCTTTTATTTTTTTGACGTTTTCGACCACAATTTTTTAAGGATAATTAAAACAAAAAATACTATCTGGAGCTCCTAAATCTAATATAATGATAATTGAAAACAATATAATAATATAAATTTGAATACACTGTTTTTCTGTTGTACAATTATATCGCTGCTTTGTTAGCAAAACATGTCATGAAAATAATTTATGAATACATATAATTACATTAAAACTAATAATCTTATGATTTAACTATACAATAAGAAAATTTATACTACATATATCTAATTAATATAATAGTGGGGCTGTAAAAGTAATTGGTATTTTTTGTATATAAATATGGGATGGTACACTATCTTAAAATAATTATTTTTTTCAGTCACCGCCAATTGTAAGTTAAATAGGAATATTTCAAAATTAAATGAATCTTTTCTATGTAATCTCTAGAAGAGTTTCGTCTTAGATAGGAAAATTTTAAAAAAATACAAATCCCGATAAGTAAATTATCATATTCAATGTTCCAAAAACATGAAATTAAATTAATATTTGAGAACAAAGTTATAAGGTAGTTAATTAAAATATTGTATAAGATATACTAAAACAGCATAAACCATTTTAAGTATAACTTTATGAGTCAAATATTCAATATTCATATAAACTTAAATATCATTTTGCACTTAATATGTCTATCATTTTAAATAAAATAGATACACATATATCTAAAGCGCATTATTTTAATCAATATTTAAGTATAAAATGCAAAATATTTGATTAACATTTTAAATAACACAGTTTATGTTAATAAACAAATTAAAGCTGATCGTTACATACTTTAGAAACAAAAGTACAATAAAATTTATTAATAATCATCATCATATGCCTGCATTGAAACAATGAAGATTTATTTTAATAAAAAATTTAAAACTTTCGTTTCTAAAGCGTTTGAAAATGGTAAAACTGGATTAATATGAATAAAATTGAATATTATTCCTCATTAATTAAATTCATACAAATGAAATGATCTTGTATTCCAGCTAACAGTACAGTTCTCTCCATTTTATGCAAAATACTTTCAGAATGTATAGTTAAATTATTTTCTTTATGTCTCATCCAGGTATAAAATTGGTCAAGATTCATTACAGTAATCGCTTCTGTATCTAAAATAAAATTTAATGAATCGTGAAATATTTATGACTGTTAAGCAAAAAAAATTCTTACCATTTTCTTTTGAAATAATGTAATCGTTAAATGTTCTTAATATGGAATAACAACTTTTTGGAATACAGTTTAATTTGGGTAATGTATATATTGTTGCTTTAATATTACGACTTCTCAATTCCGATATTAACAGATCCATGTCATTGATCATTTCATTTGACTTTTTTCCCTGAATAAAAATAATAATATACAATCAAATAGTACCTAATAAGTGTAACTTACATTTAACAAATCTGCCAAACCAATGAGAATTGCTACACGATAGGGCAACACATTTTGCAAATCAATATTATCAATTAAATCTTTAATTGTTTGTCCGGCAATGCAAAGTCCACATCTTTTTGGTGCTGCATATAATTGAATAATTAATAAACTATATCATTTCCGCAATTTAGAAAATACCTGTTTTGTTTATTGACACCATTAAGTGATTTTCGGCAATTTCTAACAAAATATCGTCGCCCAAAAGTTGGTAACCATACATAATAGGAGTTAAAATATCCTAAAAATAGAAATAATGAAACAAAAATAAGTTTAAAATAAATTATTTAGTTACCATTGTTTCCTTTCTCAATAACGTTGCTCTGCGTCTCTTTGCGGTATAAAAGTAATTCCTGTTTGAAAACAGCATAGAAGATTGTATTGAACTAATTGTATAATCCAGATTTGATGACTGATCTAACTGATCTCGTTTCCTTTTACTTGGTTTCTGCTTTTCAACTAATTTTTTCATGTAACGAGACTTGAAACTATCTACTATTACGATGTCGTTATTGTTTTCATCTTTAATGAAGTAGACGTCTTTGAGAGTTGAAACAAATGATAATAAAGTTGGATGTCCCAAAGATAAAAACGGAATAGAGTATCCTGTTAAGGTTTTAAAATCTTCGTTTATTTCGTAAACGGGGACTCCGCCTTTTCTCGAAATGATACACGAGATCAGAGATTTTTCAATTTCAGTTTCCATGTTCATTTTGAAGTTTAGTTCACGAACTTTATATATATTTATTAAAACAATTTATTAAACGAGCACTTCAAAGATATGAACGAAACACAAAATGTTCTTATTGTACCACGTTTTCGAAGCTCAAATGCACCATGTGTTTATTGAACTCGAGTTGACAAGTTACAATGAAATATTTAATACCAACAGTATATTAAAATATTGTTAATAAAATCAAACAAAATCCACAGAAGATATGAAAGTAAATTTTTTGAAATTATAAGAAGATTAATACGTACATATATAAATGCAGTTATACAACGTTTATTGAATAATTATTGGCAGTTACAGTGACAATCTACTTCTTTTAACATCAATTGTACAGCTACCTGAAATTAAATTTATTTAAATATTCACAAGATTGAAAACTCCTGAGTAGCAATATTTAAGAGAAATTGTAATAATAGTTCATTCTACCCAAGAACTCTCACAACAAAACTTTGAACAACTGTCGACCAATACTTTTATGATTATACAATTTCCACGTATACATAATATTTCAGATTATTATGCACCATTCAGCAAATCATTACTTATTAAAGAACATTATTTGAAATAATCATGTTTATTCCTAAATAATATTACCTAACTACATTTATTTATACTATATTATGGTCTCTGATTGTTTCTGAACAGTGCATCAATCAGAGTTGGTAAAATAATGGGAATTTCGTCAAGAAATCTTGTTCAGTCACAAAATCAATATAATGTTAAGATAGTATTTATTTATCTACTATAAGCTGTCAGAGCCACAGGGTAGTACTCAATAATTTTACATACGCTGTAACATGAACACAGTCTGCTCAGTTTTCTATTTAATAACTGAAATTCAATTTAATCTAATGCTATCGATTTTCATCGTAAGAAAAAATAAATATGCTATGAACAAAGAACAAAATGTTTGCAAGTCAAATGTTCAGTTATTAAATTCAAGGCAGTGTTAGGGTGAACCTGTATTTGTACCTGTTAACACACTTGCTTTGATAATTTATATAAATCTAATATAAAATACAACACATCATGCAAAAAATATACACGGTTCTAATGTGAAAAACCCAGCTTGGAAATAGAAATGACCAAACAACCGTCTCCTATTTGGTAATACACAGGAGATTGAAATGTAAATACAACTTTCAATGGATATACAGGTCTTACACGAAAAGCGGGCCATAGACATTTAACATGAGAAATCAGTTTAGTCATTTTCTCACAAATTACTTTATAAAAAAATACTTAAATGATTCATTTAAAACATTTTTCTTTAAATTAGTTTGATACGCAATGGCTTCATAAAAACTGATTGTATATTTCTAACTATGGGCAGTACATCAATTTTAAAACATCATGTTTTAAAATTACACATAACATTTTCAATAATACATCCATTTCAAGTTGTAAAGCTATTTTGAATCATCCAATAGTTTATACATGATGTGCTGTTACACATCACAATATCCACAGCTCTGTGGATAACCTTTTGGCAGCAAAATGTTTGTCCTAAGCACATGTACATTTTCTAATAATATAAATGAATTGTTGCAACAATTCACATGGACAAAATTTATATGAAAATAAAAAATATAATAAACGATATTAGTAAATAATATATCTGGCAGTGAACTGCATTGTTGCACATTAACTATATTAGTACTCGTAGTTATGAATTTCGAATAACTATAAAAAGTGTACGTGGTGTTCAACTGGCAGGTGCTTTTACTTGAACATTTTATATGATCAGAAACCACCATCTATAATCTTAACGGTACATACATCACACCTGAATTCAAGCCATATAAGTAGTTTAGTTCGATCGGTATGCAATCAAATTTCACAAAATGACATACAAGTGGAAATCAGAGACACATTTTTTAAGTAATCAAATTTACTAGAAACAAATTTAAATTTTCAAAAAAGGTACAATCAATAACTCACAAATATGGAAAAAAAACAAATTTTGAAATATGTACCTACATAATTCAGTAAATCCACATATTGTAACAGAATTATACAGCAAATGAAATAGGATTAGCGGGAAAATTATATACTGAACATTGGAATTGTTGGTTACCTAATAATACTTTTTTACTACGTATGCAAGTATTTTAAACCCACCTTTATCTTCGATGACATAGGAAGAAGGTAGCCGTAATTATAAAATCTGTGTCATAGGAAGCATCAGATTACAGAAGACAAAAAATATTTATATATTTTTTCACTCAAATAATTTTATAATTCGCTATTGAAATACAAATGAATTTTCACAATTCCATTGTTCAATATATAGTTCCTTTTTTTTTAAACAAATCCAACGAAAAATAAGTTGGTGTTTTATAAAATATATTAAAATACCTAACAGAAAACTTAAATGATGAATAAATACAAACAAAATATTAAAAATTAAAATTTAAAACATCATACTAATTTTACAAACCATTTAATAAAAATTATTAAAATGGGCTATGGCTACTACGTCAGATCTAAAATGAATAATAGATTTTAGTGAATGTACAATTCTCAAATGGTCAACTAGAAATCTTATCATTTGTAGCATCGTTGACTATAGTAACCACAAGCAAAATATTTCGATGCAGGCAGTGATAGAATACAGTTATTTATTTCCTCGGACTACAATGTAATAATTAATAATCATAAATTTACAAATATTATTCCAAATATACAAATACACCATTTCATTAACAAACTCACTTTTTTAGAAACTGTAAATTTCTGACGTCCAAGAAATTAACATTTAGTTTTAGGGTACAGAACATAATTTTGAGACAATATCTATACAGGATTTCACACTGGATTTTTAATTGTTATTTAAATAATGAATCAGAAATATCATTACAGCCAATGTTGGAATTTGCTTAATTTGAATATCTTCTTCGGTATAAATATTGTCAAAAGGTGGGAAATGCGCTATGCCATGTCAAACTATCTAACAATACCATTAAACATAATCTGAACACAATGACAACAGTCAGCAGTTTTATTTGAGTAAATTCGCTATATTCCTGACAACACAAGAAATTAGGTTATGAATTTACTTTCATAGGATTCGTGCACGTGATATTAAGACTCAAACGCGTATCAAAACAAAAATACTAACGTAATAGTAATTTATGACCATCACTAGATAAAAAAATAAAAATTTTACAAACTTAACCTGATACAAAAGCATGCAAATAGAAAATTTCAACAACAAAACAAAATCAAGCATTTTTTTATCTTGCTGAACACGACATAAACCAAAATGTAACACACAACATAACAAGATGTAGCCACATAAAGATGAATATTATGGAATATTCTTACAACATTAATTTGAATGGCAGTATTTTCCTATAAATAATATACGAATTTTTTTACAAGCAACATTTAACAAATCATAGCGACCGTTTCAAAAATAAAATGAAAACATTATTACCCAAATCAATTTTATAATAACAGATTATATAAATTTGAATTACTAGCAGATTTGTTACCTGAAAATTGACAGAAAGACTTGATAATATTACTTATATTGTATAAGAAATAAAATTATTTACTGCTTATACGTATTTTTTAAATGTTAAGAAATTATAAATGTACTGTATACCACTCTGAAATACCTATTACAAACAAATCTACAGAGACGAAACAAAAAAAAAAGAGATTAAATTATTTCGTGATAAACTATGAAATTAATTTGTACCATTTAAGTTTATAGAGATATTGTCATAATAATACAAAGAAAATAGTTGTTTTTTGTGTGCATAGTTCATTTATTTAAAATGTGAATCCTAATAAAAAATATATGATAATACGAACATGTGGTCAACATAATAATTAATTTATGTAAGGTTTAATTGACTTCATTCGTTGTTAAAAGTATTTGGCATTGATATACAAGTTTGACAGAATAATACATTATTTTTTTAATATTTGATTACGTAAACAAAAGTCTTTACAAATAACTCAAACTGAAAATTTATGTAAAATAAAATTGAGTTTAAAATAAGTAATAATATTATTAGGTATAGTAGAAATGTAGAATTATTTTAAAAACGGCTCAATTATGAGATCAAATACATTAAAAAAATATGATAAAATGAAGTATATTAAAAATATTCAATCACGTATTGCACAAATCCTACTTCATAAAAATAAAGGTCAATTTATACAACACATAACATAATAATGAAGTTATTATGTCATTGCATCAGTTGTTGGCCCTCCATTAAAATGAATTTATTCTGGATTTTTTAAAACGTCAATAGACCTTATAAGTTATCGATTACATATAATTAGCACGGATAAAATAGCACAACTATCATTAACATGAATTTTTTTAAATAATCTATTCTTACATTAATTACAATAAATAATGATCGATTAAAATATACATTCGTACAAATTGTAAAAAATATGCACAAGAGTTTCTTGATAAGACGACATGCATGTTAACTATAGCTGTGCAATAAATTAAATAAATAATAAAAAATATAATTACCTTTACCTGGGATATTCATCAAATAAATGTGCAATGTATCGGTACATATGTCAATTTTTCCAGTTTGCTAATGCGTACCTTTCTCGCATGCCATTCTGGTTCCAGTGGTTATTGTGATTGTCAGTTGAATTGATATTGTAGTCAGATGGGGTTGCTGTTGTTGAAGAATTTGTTACGGATGGTGCATCCTTGTTCCAGTCCCAATCTCGTTCCTCTGAATTGACGTTGGACGCTGCTGAGCTCACAGCCAGCGCTACAGCTACACCCCCCGGCTTATACGATTGAGAATCCGTGTGGTCGTTTTGGTTCAGGTTCCCATTATGTCTATCCCAGTGGTTTTCTGCATCATTTCCACGCCATTGCTCTCTATAATAAAACTTCTTTTTGAAATGGTGGTCAGGTCTTGTTGCTTTTTTCTCCACTTCCTGTCGCTGGTATTTAAACAACGCAGGATTTAATCGGTTTGGATTCACGTTCTTATCCACTGGTTCGAAATGATCCACAGCGGATGGAACGTAAGCAACAGGGAAGTTGGGAGAAGAAGAAGGAGACGGAGTCCTCGGAGGACCAGCTTCTTCCAAATGCTGGTCAGTTACACCAGGAGAAGATGACTTCATGATCGGGGCTTTGAACATGCTCGGTTTCTGGGTATGAGTGTGGACGTGGGTAGGATTGAGTTTGTACATGTCGGTGCGTTTGACTAACGGTAACGAGATTGGAACCGGGATCGGATCGGAGCCATGGCCGATGCCGGAGTCGGGCGATGTGTTGCAACTGTCACCCCCTTCGGTTGAACGACGTCGTTTGTCCAACTCAGTAGACGCGAACTCCACAAGGCGGTCAAAACCGGAACTTATTCGGTCTTGCCATTTGGCTTCTTCACCCTCTTCTTCTACCTCGGCATCTAGTACAACAACAGATTCTCGAACATTCAATTTTTATTCTATTCTTAATAGAAATTTTAACAAAGAACAAATTTCTTTAAATAACCATTCATTATTGTTTTGACTGCAGCATATAAATATGTTTAAATTTTAATAAATTAATGATAATTAGTAGCTACTTAGTGTTTGAAAAACGGTATGGTTATTTGTTATACAAATATAAAGATATCATTCCAGTACCTGTATAATGAAGTGATTTAAAATATAAAAATTCAGAAAATTGTATACTATTACTAGTACAAATTATAATAATAAAATAATACTGATTTTTCATTTGTAATTGTTAGTACTACTGCGCAAAATAAAATAAAAAAATAAAGAGATGAAAGTATGGAAAAAGAAGAGGAAAAGAATAAAGGTGTTACTGCATGATATCTACTTATCAACCTACATTTTGTTATTACTGTAACTACGTTTTTTATTTGCTATTCGGAATTATGTTATATTGGAAATTACACTCAGGTCTAACCAGATTTTTAATCTGTTCTCGTGAATTGTACCCGGTAGGTGTACTCCAGTAGTGAAGTATAGCTTTTGTGATTTTTCAAACACTTAGTAGACGGCATAAAATTATCGTAAAATCATTCAAACAGATTACTTACCGGGTACATTTAAAATCTGCCAGTTTCTATAAACGACTAACTAGTACGGTAGCATCACTGAACATGCGCCTGAGTGTGGGCATGCCAAATAGAGTGAACAGTGCTCCTACCTACGTCATATGCAAAAAACTAAGTGTAAATATTACGCACCAATACTTGCTACTGATTAACCAATATCACCAGTATTCACTCATACCCACTCAGCACACGCATTGACACTGATTGACAAAAGCGCTATTCTGTAAAACTGATTTACAAACAATTCAAATATATTCATATTTTACAGAATAGAACAGGTTTATAAATAAATTCTTTTAAAAGTATTGTATAGAAGATTGTTTGTTTCTGTTTTTAATAATAAATTGTTATTCTCGAGCACCGTTACTCAAATTGAACTACTATACATGCGAAGCGCAATTTTTTCTAAAGAAAAATATTTTGCTTCTAAATCTATCAAATAATCTAGTTTTGTGGAAGAGATATATTAGAATTATTATTTTCCTAATTATATGTCGTGCATTTGAGATGAACGAAGAAAAAACAAAAAATAATAAAAGAAGTATAAATGAAAAAAGCTGAAAATAAAATAAAAATAAAATTGCCATGCTAAAAAAAGCGTTGTCTACAAAGAAAATAACTATGCTTTTTTAACTTACCTGTTTAAAAAATAAATATTCAATATTAATCTGTTAACTAAGAACTACAAAATATATTTATATGCTGAAGTTATTCTTCAATTCTATGTCTTTATAACATATTTAATTAAATATTAAAACTGAATAACAAAAAATCATAATTTCACTTTATACATTAACTACATAAATTAAATAAATATAATAAATAAATAAAGAAATAAATATAAAACCGAGTAATTTCATTATTTATGCCGTTTATTAAGTGCATCTTTAAACTTAAAAGCAATTTTTGCTAGCATTTTTTGACAAATTTGCATTTTTTTTTAATTGTACACATTATTTTTGTTATATACAAATGTTATTTAGTTATTTTTCACGTAAGTGAAAATAAATATGGTCTTAGTAAATCATATAATTGAATCAAATACGAAAATTCAAAAAATATCCTACCTTCTTCAGGCCGAGGGCGTCTTTCTCTCTCGGGAACTTCATCAACAAGCGGCGTGGACGTGTTTGAGTGTGGTTCAGGGCTTCCTGGGTGCCTCCTCCCAGGCGTGTTGAGTCCTGAGTCCACACGAGAAGGATCCGTGCTACTCGCAGTACCATCCATCAGCTTGCGCTGTGTTCGTATCGGACCCTGTATTACCGGTGACACTCTTTTCTGTGACAAATATTGAAAAGACGCCGGTGATTTCACTGTTTCACAAACTTCTGTCTTGATATTTTGCACGATCGATTCGTTGGAATAAGGCATAGAACTGGAACTGTTCGTCGGGAGAATATGCTTATTTTCTGAAAAAGTTCTGTTTCGCTCATAAACATTACAATCGCGATTTAATTTAGTTTCATCCAATTCTTCCTTGATGACTGGTCCGTTGTTAAGTACTCTTGCGTGCAGAGTTGCCGCTAAACCTTCTGGAACGAACGAATTTTTAGCAGAATCATTCGAATCAATCATCTTTAGTGAAACGGGTGGCTTGGTGTCGGTAAAATATGATTCATGATACGGTTTAATATCAGCTCTCGGTAAAGGAGTGTACTGATCGCTTCCTTTTGGGTAATACGCCGATCTAGATGACATCACTTTGTACATTCCGTTGTTGGTGTTGGTCGGGTATAGAACTGTTGTTCTGGGAGACGCCTGTTGTGCAGGAACGGGAACCGACACGGGATGAGGATGCGTATGAGTGTGAGGATGACTCAGAGGATGAGCATGAGGATGATGTTGTGGATTTGTTGGAGTTTTAGCGGGATGATGATGAATGTAACCAATCTCGGTGGTTTGATTTGTTGCATTTGCAATTGCCGAACCCTCAGCTGAAGATGGACGAGAGATCGGACTGTACATTTGTCTCATTGGTTCTTGATCCTTCACATCAACATTCAACATTTTGACATTGACTCTTTCCGGGCGAGGAGGTACATTCTGGTTCATCACGGAACGAGATGTGACTGTAGTTGTACCGTGGATGTCACTCATATCAACGGCTGCGTTGATTATACTCTGATTTGAAATCTCTAGGGTTCTTTCAATTTCCCCCGACATTAAGTCACCGATAGTTCTTGCGGCAACGATTCCACCTTCTGGGTGTTGATATTGTATTGGCTGTTGAGCAGCTAATTTTTCTTGAGATAAATGTCGTCTTAATGCCAATTTTGCTGGCGAAACTTGAGTATAATCTGGTTGTTCAACTGATAACTGTTTATTTTGAATGGCATCCAAGTGTGATTCTTTTCTATATGATTCCATAACAGTGGCTGCTAACCCTTCCTGATGGACGTGAACTTTGTTATCGATTTCTGGTGCATGTTCAGTTTTGTTGTACTCGATGTATGGCTGATGAGTTGGTTCTTTTTTTTCTTCTATTTTAGTTTGATTGATATGTTGATTGTATTTGGGATCAATGTAGAAATTGTTGTATTTCGTTCCGGCTTGTTTTGTACGGTATTGCTCATCTTCGTTCAATACAGAGGTGATGATGCTTTTCAAACGATCTTCAAAGTTAACAACACGCGGTGGTTCCGAAGTTCTATTCGCTGGACTTGGAAAACTGACAGGAGGTTTATTAGAACATCGTTTCACAGGCAATGGAGCTGGCATATTACTGCTGGTTTTCGGAAACTGTCGCTGATGTTGCTGAACATTATTCTTCAAATTGCGATCTTTATTTTCCATATTAACGTAATTAACTTTATTCGCAACCATTTTACTTGCTTCAATCTTCCGACCTGTTTCCAAAATTTTTTGTGCTAAGATTTCAGGATTTTGCTCTTCGATCTTGCCGATGTCTGGCACATCGGGCCAATCTTGCGATCTGGTTCTGTAGTCTCTGGATTTACGTGAGGGTTTATTTACGGCCTGGGGTTGTGGTTTCGCCATAGCTTGCTTCCTTTCTTCATTGGTCTTCTCTAAGGCGATTAATTCATTTTCTAAACGTGATACTTGATTATGAAGTTTCTTTCTTTGAGCTAAAGTAGATGAGATCTCACGCAAAATAAATTCTTGAGTGACTCCTTGGGTCATGTCGATATTAGGTTCAGTCCTGCGATATTTATCAGCGATTTCTTGTTGTCTTTGAACAACTAAACGAGCTTGGTCTTGCTCCAGAGTAGCCACTTGCGCCTGAAGTTTGCTCGCTTTGGCCTGAAGTTCTTTATGACGGCAAACGATTTCTTTTGCTTTAGCAAGCAAATCTCCAGGTGAGGTGGCATTTATACCTAGCTCATTCATACGAGCTTTCAGCAGTGCCACACTGTCATCGATAAGTACTTTGATTTGTTTTTCAAGCTGAGCAGCACGGTTTTGCAGCCACTGATTTCGCTCCTTCTCCTTCGATATCTGAGACTCTACTTGATCTCTGTACTTACTACTCTTCATTGAATCTATCATCTGCATGAATTGCACTCGGTACATATCAAGTAGAATCTGCAGAGCGTAAGGAGTTTCTGCAGGAGCTTGTGGTATCTCAAGCTCAGTATGAATCATTTCTGTGCTCAGAGTTGTTAGTTGCTGGTCAACGCATCCTGGAGCAGGTGGTAATTTCTTTCCAATTGCTGTGAGTTCACAAAAAAATACGTAACAACCGTTTGAAGACAAGCAAAATGAACTTACCTTGAGGAGAGGTGCTGAGCAAGGTCTGGCTGTGAAGTAAATCAAGCCCAGTGATTTTGATGGTCTTCTTCGGCTTAGCTTTCCTGACTCGACCACGGGGACGTTTGATCTGCTGCTGTTTGTTGGCCGCAGCAGCTTTTCCACCTCGAGAAATCTTCCTCCGTAATTTCTTCGTATGTTGACGTTTACTTTTTCCTACAATAATTTCATGTGAAATATTATGATCTTCGAATCAAATTGAACAATATTTCGCAAAACAAAATGTTAATAAGTTGACCATGGAAGACGCATAAATAAAAAAAGACGAACACAATCATACAATGAGTTCCTTGCAAAAATTCTCCCATGAATGATGCATGGGCAAATGTTAACAGTGACTAGGGCTCTATTATGCCAGTAACTATCAAAATGTGAGCACTCATCCTGTCAAATACGAAAAAGGAAACCAAAATGACAAACCAAAGAAGAACCAATGACGGTGATGATGATAAATGAAAATGAAATGTATCACGTCACTGACCATTAGTTTC
This sequence comes from Pterostichus niger, assembly GCA_947425015.1. Classification (NCBI taxonomy): domain Eukaryota; kingdom Metazoa; phylum Arthropoda; class Insecta; order Coleoptera; family Carabidae; genus Pterostichus; species Pterostichus niger. Next base: position 15,572,943 of record OX380347.1, read on the forward strand.
TTCTTCCGATTGACTGGATTTCCCTTTATTGCTACACCAGTGCGACCACGCTTTGCGCGTCGTGGGGCCCACCACTGCATTATTACCTATGTCCGAGTCACTGTTCTCACTCTCCGAAGTGGTGTCCGTACTAAGCTGCTTGCTGAGGTCGCGTTTGGCCCTCTCGCGGCTGCTACGCGTCGACGCGTTGCTTTCCGTGTCCTCCAGTGCGTTTACAACGCCCTATACAACCATTTTGCATAAGCATTGCTATTATAACAACATCTAAGCTGTACAAAAAATACAAACGCTATATACAAAATTTATCGTGATACCGATTTTAATCATTTTAATTTAAAACTTTCAGCAATTTTCATATAGCATTTATTATTTTCTAATATAGCATTTTATTAATACCCCATCGTAATCCTCCGTTTAGGTTAGGATGCAGCAGGATTCAATGTTTAGGATCTTAGGATCATCATTCTCCAGGAATATACATGGATAGGAATAAAAGGTTTCTTTCATGGATAAATATGGAAGTGATAAAAGGTCTTCCATAGAAATATTCCTCTTGTTTCATTGATGATTTTCTAGATGTAAAGGATTTTCCGTAGGACTTGTATTCCCAAAATGACGTCTTTAGAAAAAAATGAACAGGCAACAATAGATTGAATACCATACCTAACCGACAGGATAGGAAATAGATTTCCAAAGGTAATTTTTTTGATAGGAAACTTGAGGAAAGGCAGATACGTACCTTCGGATTTTTCAATCGCTGAAAGTATCTTTCCAATTTCGTGCGATCTATTATGTGTAAATAGTACGAAACTGGTTTCCCCGTCCAAGAGACTGAACCACGCAATGGAGACATTTCAGACACATGCATGATCGTGCCAATATCACTCAAGTTCCTGTCTGTAATTCGAAAATTCAGCGGACAGAAACTCTTAGATGACACAATCCGTGCGCCGTCCTTCAAATCTGCAAAGCGCTCTTTCAGCTGATGGTCGACAGATGGCCCAAACGCAAAATTATTTACAAAAACAATCGAGGCTTGGTTTATCTTTTCTCGGTGCTCATCTGTCAAAAAATCGCCCTTTATTAGTTTATATTCCCCGAATTTCTTTCCGTACCATTGCATCCAAGAACGAAAATTTTTATTCATGTTCTAAAAGAAAATGCCAATAAATTGTAAGTTAACGTAAGAAATAAAATACTGTTCGTAACAAACAATATCTTACTAAAATTTGATATTGTTTGTTAGAACAACAAATAAACACCTCGGCATATTTGCTAGGAATTTCAGCCCGCTCAATTCCGACACAAATTTTGCATGGAGTTGCAGCAGCCATCTGGAGCACAACTTGGCCTACCCCCGAACCTAAATCTACAAACACATCATCTTGTGTTACCTCTATCTGATCGATCATTTGACACACGAGATCATACGAGGTTTCGCCATAGACCTAGAATCGGGATAGCATTTCAAACATCAAATAAAACATTTAAACGGCATGATTATATTACTTCTGGTGAGAACGGTTCATATTGGTTGAGCTTTTCAGGGTCTTCTACAGCCTGGTTGTAGGTTTGTTGTAAAATGTGCCGAAGAAGGCCTCGGGATGGATATTTGTTAAGACGTTGAGCAGGTAAGGAAGTACCTTTTTCCTAATAAACATAACGTAAACGTAAACGTTTTTCTAGTTGTAAACTAAAGACTAATAACATTACCAATGCTACTACGCTGTCAATCGCTCTGTTAAATCGATCACACAGATTTTTCATACTCTCATAGCTCTTTGTATCATAGTCACATAAGATATTATTTTCTAACGGCAATTTGAGCTCTGGTAAATCTTCACACACCCACCTATAAATATTACTTGTATTCCGATTTCTAATAATATAATTATAATAATAATAAAAGAAATATTACCGTATAGTTTCCACGATTTCCAAAGCCCCATCGTGTTTATCCTGCAGCAAAATATGAGAAACATCTTTAGAAAAAAAAGAATCTAAGGGATAATTAAAAATGCTTACTATATGTATCATATTATTAATGAGGGGTACTATTGATATGTAAGCAATTATTGTTTCAATTTTACTTAGCTGACATTATTAAACGTTGAATCATCAAAATAATACAATTTTAATTATCAGATCATAAGTTTATAAAATTTTATTTAGATTATGTTATATTTATGAACAATAGCTATAATATTTACAATATTCATTGTTACAAAGGTTTCTTTATGGGGTATTTATTATTAGTATACTGTTAATATATTGTATGCGTAATGTTTTGTAATCAATAATCAATTAATGTTATTATTACTCCGCTAAACAATATTATGTATGAAATAACATTGCACTATTATGCATCAACCAGATGATTTAATTACCTGAAACATTTACTGGCTAACCAATATTTATTAGTAAATAAAATCAAATATATTAGATTAATGTACTATGATGAATCTTTTATCTTAAAAAAGGCACTTAATTAAAGATAATGACATCAATAAGTATTTTGATGTAATTTTTAAAAGCGTCAATCGTTTGTCTCCAAAATCTGATGCCACTACTACATAAAACATTGCTATTTACATTTCACGAGTACTTCAAGTAAAAAATTGCTATAATGTAGTTAAATATATAAACTCGCCATGCACTGAATATCTTTTTTGTTTGTTCTAACGAAAAAATAAGTGTTTCAGTTGCTTGGTTATTGTGAAATAACAAATAAAGTATGAATTTTAGCGAATATTTAGAACTTAATGAATGTATGCAGTTCCACATTTCTCTTTTTATATATTGAATTGTTTTATAAAATAAGAAACTTATAATAAAATTAAGTACTTACATTTCCACGGCCAGAGGTTAGTGGCCAAGTGTATAAAACTGGTTCAGCCCCCGCTGGAGAATGGAGTTTTAATTCCATCGCGAATTGTTGCAACACTTTTTAGCACATCTTAAGGGGCAAATATACAAATCTAATAAATTATAATCATATTTTTCAACAAATAAACCCTCTGAAAACGACCACACGCCATTCCTTAGCGTAACATGATGCGCGCGCACATCACAAGTTTAATGACCAAGCGTACCACAACATCATAACACGTCGCGTATTAAAGGTACCTATACTATGAGCAAAATAATAAGATATTGACGTCATCACTATTTCCATTCGAGGAAAATATACTTGGAAAATTAGTAACGGTTAAACCCATTTACGGAAATATACCGTCCAAATTTCTAGAAATTTTACATAAAATCAGTATATTTATCATAGATATTTATATACTATGTTATGTTTTAAAGAGCATCAAATTTGATATAAACTATATTGAAATAAAATCTACTTGTTCTATGTATGTGTCATTCGCCTTGTTTTTTGTGTATTTTTTTTATAAATATTTCGCATATTTTCATAATGATTATATTTAGTACCGTAATTTATTATTATTACACTATTATTCATAATAAACGTACTAAACTTATTCCTGAAACCACTAAATTTAAAATAGTATTCAATTTACTATTTCTGGTTTATATAAATTTCAATTATGCTATAACGGAACAATTTATATTTTTTTGAGAATTTGTTATTATTTATTAAAAGTTCAATAGTTTTTTACACTTTGATGATATTAATTGTATAAAATGAACTTAGTCAAAATACATAATAAATTAGTATTGCAGCATATTATTGTACACGTACATATTAGACACTACAAGTTGTATTAATTGATATACAAGAGTATGAACATCTTTGTTAATAACGTACAAACGTAAAATCACTGTTATAGATACATGACTTATTATTAAAAAATAAATAAAATTTCAGTACTTCACAGTTCTGTATGATGCGAAGGGAATTTCTTCAGAATAGCATTGTATAAATTGTAAAATGCGTAAATACTGACTGTTATAATAACCACTAAAGCTATTCCAAATACAACGCTGAGAAAACTCCCATCGATAATACTCGAATTTGCTTGTTGAGTTCTTCTGGTATTCTCAGTTTCTAGATTTGTCATTTGTCTCTCAGCCATCATTCGCTTCATATTTTCTAATCGTTGTCGTAATTCATCTACTGATTCAGCAGGCTGATAAATATCTTCTAAAAGACTAAATAGTTACGAACGAAAGAAAAATTCATATTTATATTTACCTTTTTCCATTTTATAACCTCGAAGAGTAATATTGTTACTTACACTTACAGCATCCTGATCCTGCTACTATTTTATTGATTTTCCTTCATTGAAGGGTTTGAAAATATGACTATATTATAATTACCCAACCTGCGCCCTTCGAATTCCCTATAATTTAGTTTTATTTACACTTTTTTTTTATATTGTGGATATTTTAAATTCACATTTTTCCGACAAAACAATTTTGAAAACTAGAACAGAATTCGTTTTATAAAATAAATTTGGCTTGTTTATTAATTATTTCTAAATAGGAAGAATTCTCCTTTTATAATAATATAATATACGTATGCAATTTTATTATAATTTATGTAACAATTTTAAGTTTCAAAAATTTCAAATTTAATACTTTTTTTAAACATGAGCGACATCTTCAACAATCATTTGACGTTCGGCATTTGACACATACAATTTGACATGTGTGTTTTTGTTGTGAAAAGGCAAATTTTTAGTTATAGTTTATAAAATGAAATAACTATTTGATTAGTAATAAAACTGTTACATATATTAATTTCACAAAATTAATAAACGTGCATTATTGTTTAAAAAACTGTGTTGAAGTAGAACCACGTATGCTGTACTTGTAATCCTATATTTTTGTGTTCAAACAACAGGACAAGAACTTTTCAAAAGACAAGTTTATAATTAATAATTATATTAAAAATATAATGACGTATTACTTATAATACAGGTACTGTGCTTATAATATTTCCAAAGTCATTTAAATGATGATGAATATTTACAGGTTAAGAAATTCAAAACAAGATGAGTTTTTCAAGAAATACATCTCCTTTGCCACCTCCAGTCAATTACAGACAGGATTGCATGTCTGCAGCCACGAAAAGATACAAATATTTACGAAGAATTATAATGTTTAAACAAATGGACTTTGAATTCGCTATGTGGCAAATGTTCTATTTATTTATCGCGCCCCAAAAAGTATACAGAAATTTCCATTATAGAAAACGTAATTTAAAATACTGGTGTGACTAATCACCAAAAAAATGTATATTACTGATTAATTTATCATTACAGAAACGAAATCACAATTTGCTAGAGATGATCCCGCTTTTCTTGTTCTTCTCGGTGGCTGGCTTTGCGGTAAGAATTATAGATTTCTTTTTGGGAGTTGATATATTATTATTTTGTCTTTTAGTATCATCTGTTGGATTTGCTCTAGTATTAGGTCTTGGTTTTTGGCAGTTTTTCACTTTTCTTCTATATGTAATTTTCGTCGATTGTATTGGAGCCGGATTATTAGTTGCGACATTTTTCTGGTAATGTATTTATCAGAGTAAAAGCGTAAAATTTAGTAAATTCATACACTTGATAGTAAATGTAATTACATATAAAAATGTCTACTATTCCTAAAAATAAATTCCAGTAAAACTGAGCATAACTGCTCGAGTTTGTGAAGCGTGAGTTCAGTGGGCTTAGTTCCACTTATTATTTGTGTACATTGACTAGTAAGTGTATGCATTTACTTTAAGAATATTTGTATTTTTACTGTGTTTAAGATATAATTCATTTTTTCTGTATTTCAGGTTTATAACAAATCGATATTTTCGGCAAAATACAGTCGATGATTCCGATGTTGAATGGGGTTTTTGTTTCGACGTACATTTAAATGCATTCTTTCCCCCTTTAATTATATTACATGGATGTCAGTTATTTTTCTATAATGGTAAATATTAATTTTAATAAATGAAATGCGAATACAATTTTATGTAATAAATTTTTCAGGATTAATAAATAGCGACTGGTTCATTTCAAGATTCTTAGGTAATTCATTTTGGTTGGTGGCTGTCACCTATTATGTATATATTACTTTCTTAGGATACAGTTGTAAGTATGAATATTTATTTGTTGAATAATTATCTTATTAATTTAATTATTAATTTCAGCATTACCAATGTTAAGGAAAACTCATTTGATATTGATACCTGTCCCGATTCTAGTCTTGTTTTATGTCATAACTCTTATAACAGGTTGGAATATCAGCCATACAGTTATGGAATTCTATCGTAATAGAGTTGTATAATTTCATTAATGGCTAAAAATTATTTATGCTTTCAGTTCACATGTAATATAATTTAGTTCATGTATATTTTTCTTCAGGTTTAACAAATTTTCTATGATTTGATTGAAAATGTCATAAATTGTTCTACATTTCATGTAGTTCTTTTGTAATAAACTGTCATTTGTAATCAAAATAATTTATAACTAATTTAAGATACATACATTTGTTTAGTTCGTTTCGATTGTCTAAGTTTGTTATACAATCACGTTGCCTGTTAAATTTTATTTTCATTTCAGTGTAATGTTTGCTGTAGATTTCATGGTGAGTCAAAAACTTCATCATTCTGTTTATCTTATAAAAAATTCTCAGTATAAATATGACTAAAATGTTTCAAATACTTAATGTTTAGCTTATTTAACTTTTCTGCAGGATATGTTAGGTTAAACAGTAAAAAAAAAACAATTTGTCATAGACCTTATAAATTTATTCAGTTTTTGAATTACAATAGTATAACAAAAAAAAAATAAATAGAAAAAATTTGTAAAATTTATACGTCAACTCGACTACATTTCCATTTTATTGCTACTGGATTTATAAAGATATGAAAGAGTATATAATTTTAGACACTGTGAAGTCATTTTGGTTTTCGATAAATAATTTATTATAAGCAAAAAATGAATAAAATAATGAAAATAGAATATATAATTATAAAATTTAAATTGACAGTTGTTCTACTCTATTTTACATACATTCTAAAATACATATAACACGCATACAATAAAAATTAAATAAGAAAATAGATAAAATAGTTGCATTTTAATACAACATAAAAAAATTAAGCGCCAAGTTTGAGAAAAATTTGTCAAACCAGGAGGAATTTATATAGAACGGTAATACTGGTTATATTTGGAATAATTATTTTTTTTTGTAAAAATTAGAAACACGATTATAAAATTTGGAATAATGAGTCTGAATTTATACAAAATGTCCACTACACTATTCTAAATGCTTGACCAGCACCTGTCATTGATTATGATATTAAACTGATTCAGTTGGACTTTGGAACTCTGACAACGCGTGTATTGGATTTTGAACCTTCTTTTGTGAACCTTTGCGTACTTTAGCACGAACTTCTTCGGGTTTCTCAGGCCGGACGAGCGGTTTCTTCTCAGGTGCTTTCATTTTCCAAACGACAATTGGAGACTACAAAAATCGTCAATATTAATTATGTTACTAACCAAAATCTGAAAGTTTAAAGCATGAAGTTACGTCCTGAATCAATTAAAAATATTAACACATTGCATTAAAATATGGTTTTAAATTCTATTAACACCTAATGGTTTAGGACTAGGTTGAGTTTTAATTATATATCGAAATTTTAACAACTATTACGAATAATTTTTAAATGGGAAGCAAGCATTGATAATTGTGTAAATGTTTATACTAATAATATTTACCCCTACCGTGACTTGTCCTTGTCGAGGATATTTGGTAGATGCTACATAGGAAGATTTCACTGTAAGTACCACAGCATTCATCAAATTCTTAGCTGCTTGAATAAGTGATGTTGCACTGTCGAGCTAGAACAAAAACAAGCAATTAATATACTTTGAATCACTTTCTAAAATAATTATAACTTACACCAGAAACAATAAGCTCTCCACTAATATTTTGCACATCAGCTTTGACTTTGGAGGTAATATTCATTTGGTGACAGTATAACGCAATGCGCTGCAAATAGGCAAGCAAATCTTTCTTCGTTGAACTCTCTGGACACTGCTCAGCAATCTGCCTTGTTAGTTTATCTAATTTTGTTCCGGCTTCTGAAATCTTTTTAGCTGCATTGATAACATCCATGGTTGTTTTCAAAGGGCCACGACCTCTGTACATTAAAAAAATAGATATAATTCTTTTAAATAATAACAGGAAGATGTTTTACCTGGTGAAATCTGTCATCTCCATCATAATCATGCACATATGTTTTGCCAAAACAATAATGTCATTTCCAGCATCGTCCCATTTAGCAACCTCACGATCGAATTTAAGTTTCTCACTTCGGAAGTGTTCCACTTGTTGCAAGATTTTCTGTTTGTCTTCTTCGGGCATCTTACCCATGGCTTCCTAAAATTCCAATTTGATATTTCACTACTTGAGAGTATTTACAAAGTATGAAGCACTTACTCTAGCAGTTGTAATTCCACTAATATCAGGATATTCATCCACACCATGTTCACCAGTATGAGCGCTTGCTGTAGGAAAAAAAATTAAATCAATCTAATAATACATTTCAAATTATTATCTTACATTTGCTGCGCGTTTCAAGAGTATAGTTTTCGTCCAATTCCACATCTTCTGGATCGAGATCTTCATCAGCCCGATTCATAAGAACTGCTCTTCTAATTTCTCTCACTCCATCATACACAAGACGTGATGCGTCTATGAAATCATTTTCATCAACATCTTTTGCAGGACTGCTGGATAATGCATCGACTGCAACTGCTACTCTTTGTCCGAATTTTGGCATCACTGAATTGAAACACAATGTGAATATAATATATATTACAAGTTTGGTAGTTGAATCTTACCTTGTTCCCTAAGCACTTTGACAGCCTCCAGAACTCGTTTGGTATAAATACACGGTTCGTAGTTATCCATCTCCGCACCAACAACATTGCAAACACGAGACGAACGGCCACGAATTGCGCCCGCTGTTCTATCAAGTGTGTCGGCATCTCCTTCTTGCAGAGCCAAAACACACTTGTTCACATCTTCCAAAATGTGATTCTCTGTAATTGAAATCGAATTAGCATAATCAACATTTTCAAATCTACTTTCTAATTACCGGAAACGGCAAGAAAATCGTCGATTGTTGTGATATCATCAACGGCTTCTGTCAGGATCCGTACTTGGTTCTCCCAAGCTTGTCTGAAGACCTCCATATTCTCTTGCGCAACTTTGCTGCGTGGCCGAGCAGCAAGAATTCGCGCAGCGTTGATTACTTGCGGGCATAAGTTATCAATCTGCGCTGCAGCGTAGCGAACCATCTTCACACCATCCTCGTTATTAGACATGCTGCAAACCAGATTTGCAACTTCTACCAACTTATTCGAATGCTCTGTGAACACTCCGGCGTAGTCCTCGACTTCTTTCTCGTTTCCGTTCCTCGCTGCTTCAATAAGAACCAGCAGCGGCACGTTGGTTTCCAAGAAACTGTCACTGACGTGATCAACAACAGCTTTGCGTAACTGACGACGTAAATCGCGAGTCTTGCGTCCCATCTGATCGATGGCGCGCTCCAAACCATCACTTTGCTCTTTCGTACCCATCTGTAATGGAAATTGTATAGCAAAAAGGAAAATCAAATTTATGAAAAGGTACAAAGCAGTGCAAGAGGCAAACTTTTCGGTGATGGTAGTTCCAACTGCAGTAAAAAACAGTTTAAAAAAAATTAAGGACCTGGAACGCAATCTATACCTTTTTTTAATAACATACATATTCTGCTCCAGGCCCTCAGAAAAAATCAAATAGTGAGTATTCAGTTAAAATCAAAAAACGTCTTATCAAACTATTGATCTAAGGAAAATAATGTCGTTATTCTAGGTAGTATAATTAGAAGTCGGTAGATTGAAAAAAATAAAAATAAATAAAATAAGTACACAACCACACTAAGAAGGTGTTTTGCACGCAGCCTCGTTTTGAGTTCTAATCTGGCAAACAAGCAGTGAATATTTACAAATAGTGAACAAAGAAACACACATGGTTGAGATATATTTACCCGAATCCCTCCCCGCATTACTTGCAATTGCTGTGTTGCACCACGACAACATAAACAAAAATTATATTTTATAACACTTGAATTCATTCAATGAATAAAAGAAAAACCAAGAAAAATTATAAACCCATTAGAAAAATTAAACTATACTCACATTAGACATATACTCAGAGAGTAGATCTTGCAGAGCCTGGCGGACAGCGTTGCATTCAGCCACGATTCTCTCTCTGCGTTCATCGCGGGTGCACGAGGAGTCCGCCATCAGAGCAGCACCGCTGATAATGCTTTCCAGTCGCTCTTCCAGAGATGGTCGGGTACATACTTCGTTATATGTTAATGGATCCATTACCATATGTTCCTGTCGACATATTGATTTGATTATTAATAGTGGTAATTATAATAAAAATTTAACCTAAATTTTACTAGAACAACATGTGTTCAAATGAATTAACTTACATCAAAATCGTCCAACGCAGCTGCCAGTTCGCCTGGTCCATCGAAGTTGTGATTTTGATTTTGAGGCCCTTTGCCTTGAGCTACATCACTGATTGTGTTCACAGCTTCACAGACTTGCTTTAGAACGTAGTCTCTGTTAGCTTTAGCTGCTGCAAGTTCAGGATGTCTCACGTAAACCTGAAAAATAATTTAAAGATTATTTTGTTTCACAATATTTTATGGCGCGTCGATACCTTTGAAGCAGTTAATAACATTGTTGAATGTTTCTTTAATACAGCACGAGCGGCCGCTAAGTCATCCCTAAGTTGAGGATCTTTCAATTCTTGTTGACGTTTAGCAGCCTGATTCATAAGTTCATTGGCATTTTGTCCAAAAGCTTTAATTTGATCAAGAAGTTCACTCTGACTGGAAGCATTTTTTAATTTTTCCAAATCGTCTTCAACCTGGAATAAAAGTTTATCAAAAGTTTTAAATATTTAACTGTTTATTAGATATTTACTGACCACTCTCAATGATTTAAGAAGTAAATGTACGTCAACCATATCTGCTAGAATCAACAAGCGAGTGACAGCTGACAGTAGATTTCTAGCTGCACGAACCATATTTCCTCGTTTTAAGGAAGAACAAGGATCTTCTGAAAACTCTCTAGCTGCCAAACTCATAGCTTTACCTATAATAGAACTTTTTCAATTTAATACTAGTTAAAAATGAAGTATTATCCGTGTCACCTGTCTTTCTAACTTCCTCCACAGCTGACAACATTTCTTGAGTGATGTCAGGATTTTCATAAGCAATTTGTTCTCCTTTCTCAATAAAATTCTCTGTAGCCTTTTCTACTGTTCCAACTAAAGCACTAGCTCGTTTAGATTTCCCTTTTTTCTTTTTACTTGGGCCTTTCGTATTGACTAAAGTTGTTACTTGAAGAACCAACGGTTCCAATGTTTTTTCTACTGACATTGTTCGAATTTCGAGATTTTTTGGATCCCATTTTAATGTAATAGGGCCAAAATGTTCAGACATTCTAAATAATAGTTAAAAACATGAGTATCTATCATAAAACTATTCCAAAATAATAGTCTACAGTACTTTCAGAAAGGGACTTACTTTGCTTTGTATTTCCAACACACACTATAACTATACTATCACTGAAATATCACTACAGTTAGTTCATGAATAACACGTTACACTGATGGACAAAATTCAATTTCTGTTTTGGTTTTGCTATTGATGTTCACACAATAGTGTAATCACCTACGCCCCTTATTACTACAAAACATGACTCACCTCATAAGATTGTGAGTTAACAGTTACTTGCAGCAGAAAATCTTAACTGCGCACACTCAAATCACCAGTAACAGGAAAAGAATGACAGGATTTCAAAACGCTTCGCTTATCACAATGACGCACAATTTAATTTAATATTTGAACGGTATCGTATATCAATAATTGATTTTTTATATTTTTTTTACAAAGCAAGAAGATATTGCAACTGAAAGTATTTTAACCTTTTTATTTAACTAATATTTAAAGATTATTATCGTTTATATAATCACAAATAATAGAGCAGCTCTTATATATTAAAAATACAAATGTCGAATTCGCCTGTTGTTTTTTTAATCTGACAGCATATTCATCAACATCTTAATCTTACTTTAAATAATTTTATCTTAAATTTGAACCGATAGGGGAAAATATGAAACAATTCATTTTAAATAAGTCAAAAGTGTTGTCTTTTTGATTTAATAATAATAATAATTGCATTTGTTTTTTAAATATACATAGGTAACTATAAAATATATTATATTTCACATATTGATACAAATGCCCAAAATAATCAAGTAAACAACAAAAATTTGAGGATAAGTTAGAAAATTTGATTAAATATCCCAACTGAAGAGATGATGTTTGACTAACATATCCCGCACTCCGTCTTTGAGGGGCTGATTAGTCACCCCCTTCTTAATAGGTAATTCCCAATCTGGGTTTAAGTTAAAGGACAACTGAGATAAGATACGTATTTCACATTTGATTTGAACCCAACCGGGACTATATATAAATGACCATGGATGGTACCTGAATGGGAATTAAAAATGTACTTTGATTGGTATTAGTTAACATGTAACACTAACCATTTTTGGACAACTTCTGTGCAAGAACAGAGAACCTCGAGCCATAAGTGCAAAACTTGCTCATTCAGACCCAAACATACCAATGATCTCAATTTGACATCCATTTGAGCGTGTGCGTTATCATGAGTCAAATTGATTGCCTGAATGCATCGGTACAACAGCTATAAAACATCATAAATTTAGTTAGGTAAATTAATAGTTTACAATATAATGGTTTACTTCTTCTGGAGTAAGTACTTTTCCGTCTTCATCTAACCTGTAAGTTTTACATAATACTAATCTACTATATACGGAATTAAAATCTCTTTCAACCTCTTTTGTGGCAGCTTCTTCAATGAACAACCATGGATGGCAAGGGCCACCTAAAATAAAATTTTTCCTTGATAGTTGTTGTTAAATTTAGTGTTAATGACCAATTGTTGCTTAAATTTCGTGCCAAATGTTTCAAGATAAAGAACATTTATACTGTAAATTAAAATTGCTGATAGTTGTACTTGATTTAAAACTAATTTAAATAATTGCAAACGTTATATCACACTTAAATAGCTGAATTCAGAGTTAAAGGAAAGTAGGGTACATATAGTGTTAAATGGCACTTGGATACTTAATTTTATATAATGCATGTACTGACCTAAGAAATTTGGACGTGTCATACCATGTTCTAGAACTTGTTTGATAACTGGACATAAAGTTCCTCTAACTAAATCAGTAACTGTTTCTGATATGCTATCATCACCAGCGCAGCTGTACTGTTTACTTCTTTCATCTAACAATTCAACGAATTTTGCGGGGAACCAGCCTAAAATCATAATAAATATAGTATATTTCGTTAAAATTATCTTGTACCGATGACCAATACCGCGCAATCCATTTAACTCTCCAACCCAGCAATGTTCATCTTTTTGACTGATGATTGTTATTATATCATTTTTACGAAATCCTAATTCGTCATCGTCATGTCTTTCAAAGTCTAAGAAGAGAAAATAGTTCATGATTTTTTACAGTTTTTATGTCATAATATTTACCCAACAATGCTTTTGCTCTCCTTTTCCTATTTTTAGAAACATTTATATAATTACTATGATCCTGAGCATGTCCTTCAATGGAATAATCAGGAACTAATGAGATCTCTGTACTTAGTTTTGGTTCAATTGTCATGAAATGTCTCGCAATTTGCATGATTGCTTCACGTAAATCAACTAAAATTTCTGTTTGTTTAACATTTTTGCATTTTATGTCATCTTCATCGTCGCCGTTATTAAAAAGCAACATTTGTATGACAGATTTAGATTTTTTAACTTGTCTTCTGGCTAGATGTTGTTTTGGAAGATTAGGTGCAGCTTCAGGATTTCCTACTAACGCACCTTGATCTGCCATTAGATAAGCCAAGTGTCTTCGACGATATGTTTCAATCATAACATTGTTTAATGAATTAGCGACTTGCATTGAAACTTCTAATAGTTTCTCTACGTCGTCTACTTCACCGGGAATGTCCGAGAGAGCATTAAATATTTGAGCGGAATTTTCGAGAACTTTTAACTGAGGTTCTTTCATTTTTAACATTCCTAGAGTTGTTTGAAATAAGACAACTGAACCACCGAAAAAGAACGAATCCCAGATACGCAGAAGAATTTTCATGTGTACCACACTGGCAAATAGTGTCAAAAACCAGTGTAAAGTTATAAGTGATAGTTCTATATCGTGATTTTTCAATGTTTCGTCGACATCCGGTAAATAATTGCAAATTAAATTTCGGAGGACTTTTTGATCGGCCTGAATGCCTAGCAAATATAATAATATTTATAAATAAAAGATACAAATAAGAAAGATAAGTATAGTGTACCTATTAGAGTTGAACTATAGTAAGAGGCAGGTAAAAGATCTTCAACAATGGTAACCATAATCCAAAAGGCATCTTCTTCTTCCAGAAGTAACAAAAGCGATGCTACTATCATACCAGTACCTTGACAATACCTTCAATAAATTCAAAAGGGATAAAATTATTTGTTCAATATTTTTTAATAAATTTACAAACCCAATATCAGGATACAGCCAAGCAAGTCCTCTTAATATTCGACGTAATCTAGGTACACCTGTGCTAGTGACGTGACTAAAACACGCATTAGTTGGCATTGTTCGTAACAAATCTTTTTCTATTTGTTTGGACGTCATTAAAGAATCATTGCTAGATAATTTGACTATTTCTTTATAACATACTTCAGATTTTTGTTTCTTTTCTAACGCTCCTAAATTTGAATAAATCTTATCGATTAAGTTTGATTTGAATGAAAACTAAATGAACTATACCTGACATTCGCATCCACATTTGCGGACGTAAGGAATGAGGAATCCCTGCTTGGACCATTGTTCTTAACTTATCTGTACGAGGTAGTGTAATTTCTACTTTGTCCCATGTGAGATCACTGACTTCTTTGTTGTGAGAAAACTCTAAATGTGCCACCCATTGTAATCTGTGCTGTGCATCCTCGACAAATGGTATTCCGAGTAATTTGTTTGAATTTTGTTCTGGGCCATCCTCTTCGTCAACTCGAAAACCGAATTCGTCGAATCTATAAGGATGACTATGACTTTCCTGTATTTACAGGGTAAATAATTTCACATTTAATTGTACCTATATTCTGGTTGTGAATTTGGGTCTTCTGATACTTGGCTAAGTTTTGCCATGATATCTTGAGGCCACATACTCGGGGTAAGGGCTGAAAATGGCCCACCAGGACTGGGATGGATAGCGTCTTCCATATTTAACCCTTCAAATAATGTCTGATAAGTATCTGGTTCATCTTCAGAGGCTGCTAACTCTAATTCACGCTAAAATCATAAATAATACAACTGTTTCACTCATTCACGAGTATGTGTGATATTTACATTATGATCTTCCTTTCCAACGTATCCTTCATAATCTCGGTTGCTGAAAAAATTTTTTGCTAGATCCATGTCTCTAGAATTTTGTTTTGTTAAATGTTTTTTTAGAATTTTTAATATAACAGTAATCAGTTGACAGGTTAACAGTTTTCTTGATACCTGTGAATGACGTCACTATTATTACAACAATGCCCTTGATGGGATGTTCATTGATGTTCAGATGTTTTCAAATTTTGGTGCTTACCTAGTTATTGGCATACAAAAATACAGTGTTTTATATATAATCTATTAATTGATTTTTATGTAGGTGTTAAATATGTTCCATTTAGCGTGTGTGAAATAACTTTCTCCTTTATTTCATTTGTTTATGAATCGGATTGGTGCTGCCATCTTTAAGAACTGTCATTCATTTGTTACATACTTATCTAAACCACTTGACTGTGTAGTCACTCTGCTGGTGGCTGGTATTTCTGTAAAAATACCGTACAAACTATATTTAACGGGTTAAAGTGCTGCTTTAGTGTTTAATTTTTCTTAATTACACAGAAATAAACAAAATCAAACAAAATGTGTGCGAAAATGGCATTTCAGCATCAGGCTGGAACAGTGATGGAATGTTTGAGCGTGAGTAATAAATGGGCGTGCATTGTTATATTTGTTTACAAATGAAAGTTTGTTTTTTAGATCCCTATAACACTCCACAAAGAATGTGACGGTGAAGTAATGCGTTGTGGCTTTAAAATCGGTGGTGGAATAGACCAGGATTACCATAAAAGCCCTCAAGGGTATACGGATAATGTAAGTAAATTGTTAAATATGTGATATTGTAATAATGAATTTTTCACGCAGGGTATATACGTAACGGAAGTGCATGAATCGAGTCCAGCTTCTAGAAGCGGGTTACGAGTTCATGATAAAATACTACAATGTAATGGGTACGATTTTACAATGGTATGTAGGAAAAATTACTCTTCTGACATATACTTGACTCATTCTTATTAATACAGGTGACTCACAAAAAAGCAGTGAGCTATATACGAAAACACCCTGTTCTGAATCTACTGGTAGCTAGAAAAGGAGTAACTTCTACGTAAATGTTTTTTATTGAATCTTTTATAAATGTTATATGAATATGTAAGTTTAAATTAGTTGGTTATAAAAAAGTATTAATATTTTATTTTAAAGCATTCCATTTTTATGATTATAACAGCAAGTTTACCAAAGTGATCAAAATATCCGTAAGCAGTTAATACTTTTTTACTTTAATAATCTTGTAAAACGTAAGATTTTTTTTGTAAAATTTCGTTGCTAGTCTGTAGAAATATGTCAATGCGCAGCCAATCAAATATGTAATTACAGTAAACTCCTACTATGACAATTAGAACGGTCGCTGTTTGTATAAAAAATTATAATTTTATTCATATTTTTACTTGTCAATTAATTGAATTTAACTAAATCCTGGGTTCAAATTACGGAGATTTTTCTCTCTAAATAACGATTTAAAATTATGTAATTCAAAACGATTATACAACAAAAATTATATTTATAAAAAAAGTAGTTTTTAACTTAAAATTTTAACAAAAAAAAACCTAAAATAATGAAACTACGTCGTAGTGGGAATTGACTTTTTTTTATTGTATAATGAATATTGCGGACAAAATAATGATTGTGAATACCTATTAAAAATCAGTTACCATAATGGTTTCATAAATGTATTTATTTATTTGAGTTAATAAAAACAACTTTATACAATTATTGACATTAAAATAAATTTATTTTCGTAATAAAGTAATTACCAAAATAATTATAATTTGCCGATTTCATTCCTCCTTTTTAATTATTGTACTTCCTGAAAACTTGTTTTTTTCGTTTTGTTTTTATTAAAACATTGCGTTTTTCACTACTAACTTGAAATTTCAAAGTTTCCAATGATTTTTTATACAGTGAATAAAGAGATTCGAGCTCATCTTTATGGTATGAAATTTTTTCAGGAATACTTGTCGATCGAGCACCTTGTAACATGCCTAAGAATTTTCTTTCTTCATAATCTTCCAACATCGTGATGCATATACCTTTGGCGCCACCTCTTGCTGTTCTTCCTGCGCGATGAACGTATGTTTTCATGTGTGTAGGCGCGCTGTAAGAAATTACGCAATCCACATTTGCGATATCCATACCTCTTGCGCATAAATTTGTACAAATCAAAACATTTGTTTTGCCACTTGCAAATGATTCTAATAATTCTTTACTCATATGTTTAGGAGTTTGATCTGATATTTCTTTTACTATAAAGGCTTTTTTCGCCATATTACACAATAATAAGCTTAGTCGATGTTGTGTGTCTTTTTCATTAACGAAGACAATAATTTTTGAAGATTCTGTACTTTGTACTGTTTCCATAATAAGTTTGTAAAGAACAAGAGGTTTATCTTGAACTGTGCAAATAGTGTATTTTTCTATGAGTTCGTTTGGTGTTATGTATTTTCCAATGATTCTTTCGGAGTTTTCATTTGTATCTTCTTGATTTGCAACGCACATAAAAAGTTTTGGTTGAAACAGAGAGAGCTTTTCTAACTTCTCTGGATCTGATGATAAAGTAGCGGAAAATAATAATTTTTGAGGATCTGTTCGCTTTTTTATTGAGGCTAATGTTAATACATTCATACCCATGAAGTTTTCACCTATAAAAAATAATTATATTTCACTCTGTAAATAAATATTTTATGTAATAATTACGTTCTGATCGTAAATGCATTGCTAAGTGGCGTAACCAATCGTCTTGCAAATTATCAACCATGCGATCTGCTTCATCCATAATTACATATTCCAAATATTGTAAATCAAAACCTTTCGTATTTTTAAGATGATCTATAAGTCGACCAGCTGTACAAATTAGAATATCGCTTCTGCTGGTGCAACCCCACACAGAATCTATAATAAATATAAGCTTTATCATTTATTTTTAAGACAAAATTAAGATAACACCGAGAATTTATCCCGGAACCATTCAGTCCAACAACACTCTACTGTAGGGTAAATGTTGTGTTTAATTAATTTTAAAACATTCACTTGTATTGTATTGAAAACTTGTAGTACTTACTATTCGTAACCATAAGTTTTTGTTCGTTTTTAAATGTAGTATCAGAAGATGTAATAATTCCAACAGTGATACCTGTTCCAACACTGTATGATTTAAATGCATCATATACTTGTAGTGCAAGAGGTTGTGTAGGTAAAACCAAAAGTGCTCTCACTGTTTTCACGGTCATATTCCGTCCTTCTAACTTGTCCAAAAGGTGCTGCAGAATTGGAATTGCAAACGCTAAAGTCTTTCCGCTACCAGTTGGAGCAGAAACGCAAACATCTGGAGGATGAATCACATTTGCTTGTCTGGATTTTCTTAGTTCCCATGGAATAAATCCTACTTGGACAGGAAACAAATATTTTATTTTGTTTTCTTTGAGTCTGGTTTTTAATTTTTTGTTTAACTCTGCGTGAGATAATTTTTCGGATAATTTTTGCAGATCTGTAGAAATTACAGTTGGATTTCGTAACCACTTTGGTAATACTCGTTTTACGAGTGGCCTTTTGTCAAATTTATCAGTATTTAATATCGTGAACCCTTCAATATTACATGGTTTTGCCTTTTTACTGCTTGGTTCATCTTCATCAAAACCAGCATACACATCTACTGGCAAAGTAGATTCAAGTTTTTTCACATTTTTTCTAACTTGTGTTTCAACATCAGTAGATTTAAATAATTCTGATTCTTGTAATTCATCAACTTCAATTGTAGTTGTAGTTTTATGTAAACGTTTCTTTCGTTTACTAAT
Source organism: Pterostichus niger (assembly GCA_947425015.1). Classification (NCBI taxonomy): domain Eukaryota; kingdom Metazoa; phylum Arthropoda; class Insecta; order Coleoptera; family Carabidae; genus Pterostichus; species Pterostichus niger. Next base: position 15,592,235 of record OX380347.1, read on the forward strand.
TTTGTGTAATACTTGACTTAATTTATTATTTTCTTCTTCTTTTATATTAGATGTATCATCTCCCGTAAATCTAATTAAAAATATAAATAATTAATAAACATTTTAAAATAGCACAAGACTTACAAATATGTACCTATTTACCACAAATAAATCCATACTGATTTATTTAGCAGTATGTGTTAGCGTGTTATATCGAAATTGTTATACAAAAAATATTAATAAATGTGTGAACGTGTGAAACATGTGAAAACAATTTGACAGTTTAAGAGAGGTTAGAATATGTTTTGGAACACATGAGGAGGAGGAGGAGCAACATTTCGAAGGAACTTTGTGATGGAACAGTTGTCAGTACTATATTACTATGACTAAATATTTGTTTACAAATGAAGATAAATAGTTATTATATTTGAATGTAATCTGAAACAGCATGTTAAATTAAGCATTAAAGAGTAAAACTTGTAATTTAAACTTGAATGTTAATCAATTTATTTTGAATCATCTGTGGCGGCAAGTCATTGTAGTGCTAATTTTCGCGAGTGATGGTAACACTGATGAACTGATTAGTTGCTATCAGCTTCTTTTATCTGAGCTGTACGAGTAAATGCCAACGTAGCTCATCACATCTTTATATCGTAGAGTGGTTTATGACACATGCTTCATAGTGTTCTGTGATTGTGAGGGCGGTGTATCCATAATAAAAATTCAAAATGTTTAGCTGGTTAAGTAAAGAAGGGTCGAAACAAGAACTGTACGAAAATGTAGTGGAGGGTCTCAAAAAAATTTATAGAACAAAATTACTTCCCTTGGAGCAACATTACCAATTTCAAGACTTTCATTCACCGCAATTAGAAGATCCAGACTTTGACGCCAGACCGATGATATTGTTGGTTGGACAATATTCAACTGGTAAGACAACATTTATAAAATATTTGTTGGAACGCGATTTTCCTGGCATTCGAATTGGTCCGGAACCTACAACTGACAGATTCATAGCTGTTATGTATGATGATAAAGAGGGCGTGATCCCGGGAAATGCTCTTGTTGTTGATCCTAAGAAACAATTTAGACCATTATCGAAATTCGGCAATGCTTTTCTAAATAGATTACAATGTTCGATGGTGGGCTCGCCTGTTCTTAAAGGCATTTCGATAGTTGACACCCCAGGAATATTGTCTGGTGAAAAGCAGCGAGTAGATCGTGGTTACGATTTTACAGGAGTTCTAGAATGGTTTGCGGAACGTGTAGACAGAATTATATTACTTTTTGACGCTCACAAGTTAGATATATCCGACGAGTTTCGAAGGTCTATCGAAGCACTCAGGGGCCATGATGATAAAATTCGTATTGTTTTGAATAAAGCTGACATGATTGACCATCAACAATTGATGCGAGTGTATGGTGCTTTGATGTGGTCCTTGGGCAAGGTTTTACAAACGCCGGAAGTCGCTCGCGTTTATATAGGCTCATTTTGGGACCAGCCCCTCAGATACGATGTTAATCGTAGGCTCTTTGAGGATGAGGAACAGGATTTGTTCAAAGACTTGCAGTCATTGCCACGTAATGCAGCTCTCAGGAAATTGAATGATTTAATCAAACGAGCTCGCTTAGCCAAAGTGCACGCTTACATAATTGCTGAATTGCGGAAAGATATGCCATCCGTATTCGGCAAAGACGGCAAGAAAAAAGAACTGATTAAAAACTTAGGAACTATTTATGATAAATTGCAACGCGAACATCAAATTTCTCCTGGAGATTTTCCCGATTTGAAAAAGATGCAAGACATACTTGCGAACCATGACTTTACAAAATTCCATCCTCTGAAACCCAAACTTTTGGAGGTGGTCGATAAAATGTTAGCTGAAGACATTGCCAGATTGATGGATATGATTCCACACGAGGAGGTGAACATTGTTTCGGAGCCACAAATCAAAGGTATTCGCTTATCTTGAGTACTGAATGAGTGTTCTATTCCAATAAGATACTAATATTGATACTAACTTATCATTTATTTATTTAGGCGGGGCTTTTGATGGCGTGGAGGACACTGTGTCACCTTTCGGATACAAACGGGGCGAAGGTATTGACGCCGGGTATGGCGAACCAGAGTGGATTGTCGCGAAAGACAAACCCAGATACGATGAGCTTTTCGTCAATTTGTCGCCAACGGACGGGAAAATTACTGGAGCATGTATGTTGCGACCTAGATACCTTTAACCATAATACAATGCATATATATGCAAAGAAACACATTTATCTTCATTTTACAAATGATAAAATAGGTTTCGTTACGTTAATAGAGGGTCATTAAGTGATTCCAATTTGTTTGAGAAACTCTGTTATAATTGATTAAATTAGTCGGTTTCATAATGTATTGTAGTAGCTAATAGATACGCCTAATATTTTGTGTATAATGTTTCAGCTGCTAAATCTGAAATGGTTAAATCAAAGTTGCCCAACTCGGTGTTGGGAAAGATATGGAAATTGGCCGACATCGACAAAGACGGCTTCCTGGATGAAGACGAATTCGCCCTCGCCATGCACTTGATCCAAGTGAAAATCGATGGACACGATTTGCCTTCGGAACTGCCTACTCATTTATACCCGCCGTCTAAGCGCTAAATTTTCTATTTTATACTTGAGGCCTCTAAAATACCAACAAGTGCAATTGTTCTTTAAGTAAAATAGTAGTTTTGCTCATTTGATTATTATTATTATGTACATGTACATGTTCGCATCCAAATGTTGTTTCACATTATGTTTCATTCAGTTCTAGTTAGCAAATAAATTATTATTAGCTTTAAGTTGTAACGTAACAGGCGTATAGTACGAAGTATGGAGTGTAATACAAATACGATCAGTGGAATTGGCTTGTTTAACTACAATGATTCCCAGTGAAATTGTTCGTTTCCACACAGTGGGTGCAGTACGACAAAATGCAAATATTTCGCTGACCTTGTCCATTGATATTATTACACTGGAGTGTTGGATGCTGAATGATGAATGCTGGAGTATGTATGTGATGTGATGTGATTATTAGCATTTCAATTGTAAATATTCTACCATGAGAATACATACATAAATATTCAGTATAATATAGGTTAATACAAATACGCAACGCACCAAATGAACATGTCATTATCTTTAGCTGTGAGTTTGTAAAAATTGTACAGTGTAAAATTATAAATGTAATTACGCTATGTAATTCTTATTCCTTTTTTAAATTAAATAAAATAATTATTTATTTTCATTACATATATCAAATGTACTTTTTTTCTATTCCATTAGATAAGTGTCCTATAATAGATAACATTTCATTTCATAAAATCCAATTAATTTGCTATTACTTGCGCATATGGAACAAAAAAATTCATATTTGGGTCATTTAACTAAGTTTTTTAATTAATACAGCTGACTACACAAATAGTGACATAGTGGAAATCGATTCTATTTGTAATACATTACTACTTCATTATGACTCATTCGATTGTGGCAAGTAGTGGAACGCAGTAAAATATATGTACTTATCGTTCGATAACCATATAATTTGCAGGCGCCTAAAATTATTTCAGAAAATAATTTCCGAGTGAATGTTGACTTGATAATGTAACAAATAAGTATAAAATCATTTGATTTGTTGCAATATAGTTGTACAAAATGCGAAATGTACGTTTGAAGTCATTATGTCACTCCGATCATACAAGGCGCGCTTGCTCTCGTCAGCCGCGGTTAATGATTGGCTGACAGCGAATGGAGGACGGCCTCCATTATACTAACATTCCGTAGAAGCATGAGTCACTCGTACTTTGATATTTCATGCGTTGGGAACATTTCGATTTGCTTACGTTTTTCGAGTGTGTGTATTAGTTAATATTCATAAATATGGTTGAAAGAAACGGCAATCAGCAGGGCTACAATGCAACCCTTCCTGCTGACTGTTATTGTTCAGTGTTTGTAAATTTTTGTTATGAAAAGTACTGCCGTGATTTCGTGTCATCACAAATTCTCAGTGGATTACACTAACTTTTCAAATATTTTATCCAGGTATGTTGATATTTTTTACGCATATGGTTCTAGTTACTATAAACGTAGTATTTATTGAACTTCCTGGATGCATGAGAATATCTTCAAGTATTTTAAGTTTAGTGTTACACTGGCACTGGCACATAATGTGTAATATTTATCTAAGTCACTTCTTAGTAGATCTGTCACTCCCATAAAGAGTCTAGATATGTGAAAATACACGTTGTTAATAACGGATGCTGACTTTTCAAATGACCATGCCCCAGGCCCGATTCAGACCCGCCAATTAAGTTAAAAAACATTTTGATTTAATCACTTATTTAAATGATGCAGTATTTAATTATATCATTGTTTAATTTAAGCCACTATGTTTATTTATTAATGTTTATATAAATGTTATATATGACATGGATTCATTAATAAAATATTTAAATGAACGTCTTGCTGTATGAATAAAGTGATAATACTGCAGTATAAGCGTTTTAAAAATTAACACGCTATTATTTTATCAATTAAGTACAACATAAAATTGTGTACGTAATATTTAATTTTAGTATAAGTACCTATATTTCAATAATACTATAACGGAATATGACTTAATTTTATTTTGTTTATAAATTTCTTTTTTTTATTAAATAAGAAAATATTTAAAAATTAGTTAATAGGTGTAGAAATATCAGTTGGTCAGTTATCACTTTATTTCATGTAAAGTTATAATAATAGCTGTTATACTGTCTTGTATATCACTATAAAACAATAATATTTTATATATTTGATAAAAAGACATATAAACATACAAGAAAATCTAGTTTACTACTAATAGTTATCTACAATAAACGTAGTAGTATGTATTCATTGAAATGGCTATCATTTTTCTGCACCTGTGCTCTATGACTAATGCTTCCTTTTCAATAAAAATATTAATAGTGTTTAAATAGTTATGGCTTTTATATTACAAAACAAACGTATTTATCCTAAGTTATCATGAATGTAAACAAAGTAAGTTTGCCAGAATTTAAATTATTAATGAATTGTTTTGGAAACAAATTATAGGCACTTATTAATGACAATATTTAATAAATATATGTTTAAAAATTTGTAAATATGGTGTGATGCGGTAATATAACCTATTTGTTTAAACATATTGTGACTCCATTTAATACTTAATTTGATCAATAATATACTAGTGTATATGTGATATCATAAATTAATGGAATATGCTATTTGTAGATAGAAATTTGGAGGACTAAGTAACATCAAGCGTCATAGGTAGATAATAATTTAGTGTGATCATTGTAGATGATTATTTTAATTCTTTTTTTTGCTTCGAGATAACAGATATAACAATACACATTTGTTCTGTTAGATAAGATAAATATTAGAAATTCTCGTGCATCATACTTTTATTTAATAGCTATTTATTTAAAATTAGTCAACGCGGACAAACTATTCTATTAGTCACGGTGAAAATGACAGTGAACTAAAATAAATAATACATGGGCATTCCTTATTGTATTTACCTAATTATGATTCATATACAGAAACAATGTGGAATATAGTGTGTGAATCTTTAAATAAAATATTTCAATATGTAGGTACGAGTATTATCGTTTCTTATATTCAAAATGTATTCATTATTTTATGATGCTATTCTTTAAAATTAAGAAAATGGTTATCTACAATTTTATTACATTTTGTTACACGTGCATGTAGTTTAAAATATTACGATTTCAAAATCTTAAATCAACAGTCGCCTACGATGCTGATAACTTGAACTACAAATAATAATAATGTAACTTATTTGAAACAACACACCACACACGGTACAGATACAGATAACCAAATATGATTCAAAATTAACAATGATAAAATGCTATTGCAAAAAAACATCTCTAGAAAGAACTAATAAAGATACTTTTGAACTTGAAGTGGACTTGTGCATTTTATTTTTACATGTACCTAGAATTGATATTGTTGTTCTGAAAATACTTCGAAATCAATGTTTAACATACTTGTTCGTAATATGTTTCATGTTGAAAATAGTAACTTATCGAAATGATGTATAAGTTATGAGTATGTTATGTTATAATGTTTTGAATTCGATAGTGAAGGTCGCGAATGAAACATCGAAACAGTGAAACAGCGAATGTTTTAGCCATTGCGCACTATTCCATGAAAGCGGAAAGCGACATATTCCACATGTGGATTCACCCTCGGCTCTCGCCCTCTATTTCAATCTCGGCGTAGTGACTGACATTATTTTCACATACCGTCACGAGTTCACGTGCTAAGTTTAGTCGGTGAGTCACAGGTAAACGAAACTGGCCTCCCGACTAACACACACACACACACGACACAACGTCCTAGCGAGCGTCCTAGCGTATTCGACTGTTCGTCATTCGAATGTTCTTATTATAATTGCGCATGCGTGAAACGAAATTCGTCTTTTACACTCACTCACTAAGCCATCATCCCCAAAATACTATTTTTACTTCCTTGTACGAAGTAAAGGAAGTATTGTAATCGCGAAAATTTTCGGTTCTCAGATTTCAACGGAAATAGGTATTTTGGCCCTCCCTGAATCCATTTTGACTAATTTCGTCGTGCCGTCTGTACGTACGTATGTACGTACGTACGTATGTACGTATCTCGCATAACTCAAAAACGGTAAGCCGTAGAAAATTGAAACTTTATATTTAGGACTGTTATAACATCTAGTTGTGCACCTCCCTTTTTGGTCATTATACAACTACCGGAAGTGGTACTTTACTTGAAGCCTATAATAGATTTTCATGAAAAACTATATTCAAATATAATTTAAAACTTTCCAAATTTGGTATATAAGACTACTATATCAATGGAAATAACATAATAGATTTTGGTTAAAATAGACTAACCGGAAGTGACACATTACATGAAGCTGCTAACAGTTTTCCTTGAAAAAAATGGTATTATTTTAATTTTAGAAATAAATGCTGCAAATAAAAGTTTTAGAGAATTAAATTCTGCGTCTAGCACATTAAGAATTTTTAAATTAGCTTTTTGTATAAACGAGATATCTAAATTTAAATATTATATATTTTTTTATTTTTAAAAAATTAAGTTTGCTATGGATTAGAACAAAAAATAAAAGATATAATGTCAAATATGTGCAATTAAACAAATATCTATAGTTTAATACGTGTACAAGGAAGTCATGTGGTGTCCACATCAGATATTTAAATATATGAACACACTTGAAACATGAAAACATTTTTTGAGTACTAAAAATAACATATATGTAAATCAAATTTGGTGTAATACTACTGGATACACTTGAAAGTATAAATCAATTTTAATTATTTATTTCTGTTTACATATTGCGAAAGATTACCGTTCGAGAAATATGCTGAAATATCGGTCCATTATTGTTACAAATTACAGTTTTTTTTATATTAATAAATATAAAAAATTGAAACATAAGTTTCTAATGGTTTGAATTATTTGTACCAGTTTAATTCAAATTTTTGCGATGTTTTTTAAAGGACTATTACAAATTCTACTTACTATATTTAAATTTATTACACAGTTATAATTTGAGCCAAATTAAAGTTCTTTTACAATTTCTATTTGAAGTATTTTTGTGTAAATCCATTAAAAACTTTTACGTTTACCAAAATAAACTGATTTACCTTTGGCCCGCTTATTAATCAAAACTTGTATAATAAAGAAATAGTATCAATAATAAAAATTATAAATCCTGAAATAAAGATAATGAAATTATTTATAATACCTACGTTATTTTCTTAACTTCTTTACTAGTTTTAAATATTTTGAGCTATTTTTACTTCCTCACGTTCCAAAATTATTCATGAAGTAATAAAAAATAAATATAAAATAAACCGTTGCCCTCAAAATATTAAAAAATAAACTTTTACTCACCAATGTTTTGTACAGACGAAAATAATTTTTCTGAATCACTTTAAAAATAAGTAAGTAAATATCGTGACTCATTCGCCGAAAATACAGTCCAATTAACCCTGTACACTGTTATGAGAAAAGAAAAAATCTAAAACTTTTATTTTTATTACAGGCTGTCGTACTTTCTATATGTCTTTATTAACTTAGTATTTAATAAAATCGAACCGATAAAGGTATCCTTCATTATACTTATTAAAGTTTGGAAATTATTCATTTAAAATGTCGCAAATTAAGAACATAAAGCAGTAAACATGGCTTATGGGTTAAAAAGTTTTACAACGTAAAATAAGTCATTGTGACAAGCAGGCAGGCTGTTTATTTATGCATATATAGCTCGTGATCTTTAAAAAATGTATAACCTTACAAGAAACGAGAAAAGGAAATGAAAGAAACATGATTTGTTTTGCTACCGACACCGACCATCGGTTTCAGTTCCGTATCCGCATTTGGTTGGTATTGTTTAAGTTTCGTATTACTTTTCTTTTTCTCGTAATGATTAAAACTTCCTCAATAATTCATAATATTTGAGACAAACTTTAGATTACTGTTTAAAATAAAAATTAAATTGTACCCGTGTGTGAATAATTCATTGAAATTGAGTATTGATTTGCAATTATAAAATACATTTGTATGAATTTGCTAATTTTAAATATTTATAATAGATTTATATTTATTATTGTTATATAATTATTTATTCTTGATTGTTTGATTCATTTGTGAATTAGATCATCGAAAGCAAATACAAGTTGTATTTTTGATGCCGTTAGAAACGTAACTTTAGTTGCACAACTAAACAGGTATATATCTACTATACCGGGTGGAACATCATACCTGTGTACATAGGCGATTAACATGAGAAAACAGTTTTTCCGTGCGCATTGCTCCCCAAATTATTTTAGCCAAAAATGCTTCAAATAAATGTTGTAGAGCATAAAATTCTGCATCTAAATCAATAAACAGAATTACATTTACATGCGTTGTAACGACAGAAATTAAATAAAAAAATATTAAAAATTACGTTCAAAATATCAAATAGCCATGGAAGTGCTTGACGTTTGACAGATCTCCTGATTTAACACCTAGCGATTTTTTTTTATGGGGTCATCTTAAATGTAAAATTTATAAGCAACGCCACCCAAATATTAATTCTATCTATTTTTGTTTCACTTCCAGGGCTATTTGATATTTTAAACGTAATTTTTAATATTTTTTTATTTAATTTCTGTCGTTATAACGCATGTAAATGTAATTCTGTTTATTGATTTAGATGCAGAATTTTATGCTCTACAACATTTATTTGAAGCATTTTGGGCTAAAATAATTTGGGGAGCAATGCGCACAGAAAAACTGTTTTTCCATGTTAATCGCCTATGTACACAGGTATGATGTTCCGCCCGGTATAGTTTATAGTATATATTTTATATACAGGGTGTTCAATAAAAGCGAACTATAGTGCAAATAAAAGTTATATAATTCACTATGTGTAGTCTTGCACGAGCAAAGTGAAGTACTTTCTTAACTGTAATACAGAGAAAGAAAAATGTATGTAAAACGTCTACGGCCTGCTTTTTAATTTAGTTTTAGTTTTTTAGTTAGATGAATCATGCGTCTAATTTGGCACCGTAACACTGATGTTGTTAAAATAAGATATTATTTATTATTATAAATGAAACATATTGGCTGGTAGCACAAGCTCTGTTTTTGCCTGTTTTAAGGGCAGTGTTTTTGGGTGTTTTAGCTATCTCTAACATGTTAAAACCCTGCTCTTAGAACACCCAAAAACAGAGCTTGTGCTACCAGCCATTATGTATTATAGATATTTCTGAAGTGAAAAGTTATTTATTAAATTTATTTGCGAATGGTAAATGATTTTAAAATGTTTATTTCATTTTTCAAATTTGGTTGGACATCAGAGTTGACAAAACTCATGATTTTAAAAAAATATGAAAAATCGTTGATTTAAAAAATTAATCATGATTCTTTTTCATTTTTTAAATTATATCACTAAATGGAGTAAAAGTTATTAGTATTTAACTATTTACATGAAAAATTTCTTTAAAAAATATGTAGTTTCGATTATTTATGCACATTACAAGTTTTAACATGAATTTCTTAAACTATATGCTCAACTATACATGTTTACAACTTGGGTGCAGGGCCGGATTTACGGTCCGCGGGGCCCCCAAGCAGATAGCATAGGTGACGTGTCAGACGGGTGCCGGCCTAAAGGGGTGTGGGGTAAGACGGGTACCGGCCTAAGGAGGGCGCTTTAAAAAAAAATTGTATATGGATTCTTCTGCAAAAAAATATATAAATATAAAATATAATAAATATATATTATCATTATGTAAGATAAATTTATTTTATCTATATAACTATATATGTAATAAATATCTTTTCATTTGGGGACAGTTTCGCACAAAACAACATAAATACATTTTCTGCTCTTCACTGTAGAATATTGGTCGATAAAAAGGTAAAAAAGCCCTGGGGGCCCCCAAGCTCGTGCTTGTTTTGCTTGTATGTAAATCCGTCATTGCTTGGATGGCCGCGGTAGATTAACATGTTTGTACACAAAATTTGATGTTTTCATATTTAATATTAATTCATTTAATAAATAAATATTAAAAATTATATTGACTGTTTTACAAAAAACCTTAAAAATGTTTTTTAAACAACTGAATTTTTATTAAAACACTTGTTTTTTATGTACCAAATATATAATTAAATTAATACAAAATAGAAAGAATCAATAAAAATTACTTTTTTTTTTAAATCAGACCAATCCTGTTGAACATCAATAAATTTTGATTCGATTTGAACTTAAGAATAACGCATTTAATATTTGATTCTGTTGTGTAGAATAATAAGTTTTTAATTCTGAAAGTCACCCTTGTCAGGCTGCATAACAGCATTCCAAGAATCACCTAGAAAATATGGCATTAACCGGATATGTAAATTCAAATCTGTCACGCTTGCATATAGGTGAAATACGTGTCATGTTATATTTATTTGTTTTAACAACATCGACAATTACGAATTGTGATTGCACGTGCGATCGTGCGAAATGAACACATGGCAATGATATTTCTGTAATAATATTGATTATTTATAATACCTTGCGTATGAGGTATGAGATGAAAACAAACTATAGCTTTACATTGCCTCTGTCTTCGTTGTTGCACGTAGCACGTGGATCGATCGAATGGGCTAAAGTGAGGCCAAGAAATCTCGAACAGGGCCGCATTATTAAATATAGTGACCTGACCTGTATGGAAGAAACAATAATAATGGCTGGTAGCACAAGCTCTGTTTTTGCTTGTTTTAAGAGCAGTGTATTTGGGTGTTTTAGCTATCTCTAACATGTTAAAACCGTGCTCTTAGAACACCCAAAAACAGAGCTTGTGCTACCAGACAATATGTCTAGGAATATTATATTAGTAAGGCCACTCTAAAATTTTTTAAAAATGCATATTTTTTTTATTTGCTTAAATTATAGTTTAAACCCTTAGGAATAAGGGAAAATTAATTTAAATGCCGCGCGGAAGTATTTCAGAGGAAAAAAAGCATATATCTATTAGTACTAGTATATATGTATATATATATGACTCGAAACTTTAAACGCGTTTTTCTCGAAATCATATTTTCAAAATCGGGCGAAAATAAATCTGAAATACTAATTGATGAATCGTGCTGAATCTTTTTATTTCTTATTCTAGATATAAAATACTCAAAAACTACGGGGGCTTTTTTTAAAGTACTGCATTCGTTTTTTATGGTAGTTTTTATACAGAAATTTAGTTCCGAATAATGAACTTTTTTTTAAACGTGCGCCATTTTGTTAAAATCCAGCCCGTAGTTTTTTAGAGTATACATCAGAGATTAAGAAAACATATCTCTTTTTGATCCAGGTCTATTGCTGTTCCCGGAATGTTTTCGCCCGATTTGCCCTACGCGCCGAGAGGAATCGCCATTTTTTTTAATTTCTGACGACAATTTTGAATATTTTCTTTAAAAAAAATTTTGAAACAAAGTTTAAAGAGCACTAAATAATGATCCAAAAACAGGTCTTAAGCAGCACGTTTAGATTTCGTTAAAAAAAATTCTAGAAAATGACCCTTTTTTTCCTTGTCTAGAGTGGCCTTACCCCTTAATGGGGATTTTTCACATTCGGCGTAAAAAAATACCGCATATCAATTTTAGTCAAACAAAGTACAAATAATATTTATATAATAATATTAAAATGAAAATGGCTGTGTTTAAATCGTTACCATGTAGTCACTCTATATTCTATAACAGCGGTTCCCAACCGGTGGATCGCGACCCACAAGGGGGTCGCCTTAGCTTTTTTGGGGGGTCGCCTTGGCTTTTTTGAGGGGAAAAAATATAATCACTAAGTCCTAAAATATATTTTGTCAAACCTTTTATTTTTTGTTTTATTGATCAAATATGCGAAAGGGGGATCGCGAACATTTTTAAAAAACTAAAAAGGGTCACGAGTAAAAAAAGGTTGGGAACCACTGTTCTATAACGTACTATACCCAGAACGCATGCGATCTGTATAAGTACGATCCTACGCCAACTAAGCAATTTAAATAACACTGCCTGGATGTAATATGTCATAATATAGTCGCCAAATAACTAACAGATTTATTTAAACTTGATTCATTTAATTCTCAAGTTCTCAGCATTTTTTAGTAAAACAAAAAAAAATGAGACCTAATAATTTTATGCATCGATTCAAATAAATTAATTTTCTAAAAATATGTGGAAACTCTCATTGTCCAGGCAGGAACTTAAAAACCAAACTTAATCAAGTTTATTAACTTGACTAATGGTTCTTCTTAGTTTTCTGTATGAGTATTAATATAAATTAATGTATACATTTTTATGGAATAAAGTATGACATTTGGGGGAAACAATTAGCAATATTCAACTATTTTGGAAGCTATTGGCCGGTATTATTAATCACTATATTTATTAAATAGTATTAAAAAAACAAAAATGAATCACTTATGGAAAATTAACATTTGAAATTGTAGTTAACGATAAATGCTCATATAAAAGATGTATTATTCCGGCCATTAATCTCAAAAACTAGGCAAACTGTACGATGTGCACAACACCATTAAATTTATCATAATTTTCTGCATAAATATGAATATCTTTATTGACTTAAATTAACGGATAAATTAAAAGATGAAAATAACAAAATATTGGGTGTGACACTCTATATATTTAAATACGATAATTTTAAGGCCGTTCGACATATCCTATTTAGATTTTGAGATTGTCAAATTATTATTTCAAATTTCTTCGTTTTAATTATTTTGTATCTCAAAAAACATGATTTAAAAAAATCATTGATTTATTTGAATTAATCATGATATTTTTGAATTTTAATTTTTTTTTCAAAATCATATCACTAAATGGAGTAAAAATTATTAGTATTTTACTATCTATAGGAAAAATTACTTTAAAAAATATGTTGTTTTGATTCATTTAATAAATAGATATTGAAAGTTATTTTGTCTGTTATAAAAAACCTTAAAAATGTTTTTTCATACATTTTTATTAAGACATTTGTTTTGTTCTATACCAGAAATATAATTAAATTAATACAAAATATCAATAAAAAAATTATTTGAATAAAAGATTATTTTTTTTTAATTACTGATTTAAATCAGGCCAACTCTGTCAAAAAATAGACTAGATACAAACCTGATAACCATTGAATTTATCATAGTTCTGTACTCCACTGATAGAAGGGCCTTCATTAACTTACTAGTACGGCTCTGTCGAAGAACGAAAAAATATTCCGCTTGTCGAAACCAAATGCAAATATGTATACAACACAAGTAGAAAATATTTTTTCATAGAAATATTTGAATATAATGAATGATACCTGCACTTTAGAGTGTTGGTCCAGGTGCTACACTAGATTTATCTGTAGGTCTAGAACTTTTCGCGAACTTTCATAACTTTATTTGTAAATAAAGATCAAAAATATTGGCTGTCAGAAAAAAAAAATTTCGAATAAAACATATTAGAGAATTAATTTTGGTACTACTTCTGCTTAAAGTATTTTTAGTGTCAAACTGTTAATTTTATTTTGCATCTGTTTCATAAATGAAAAATATTTTTTTCATAAAAAATGGCTTATTAACTGTAATACAATTTTATCCTAAAATTAATAGAATAGAGAATATTATATCCCTTTACGCATTTGATGTTAATGAATTTAATTAATTTTAAGGGTAATTTTTATGTGGTATAAAGCGTGAACTGGGCTTGAATCCGGAACTCTGTAGCCATATTTCAACCAATTTAAAAGAAATTGATTATAATTCATAACTCAAAAATGTGTATACCTGTTTTGAAATAATTTCGTGTAACCGCGATGTGACATGAGATAAATATTTATTAATTTCATGAAAATAGTAGTGATTCATTTAGTTTACAATTTCTTGAACTGGTAAAATAGCAATAACATTTTAAGCGTTACAGGGTGACTAATAGGATTTTCTTTATATTCTTATAAAAAAATGATACCCACATTTTTATAATTTATTACATTTTTTTATTCATGTTTTGAAATAGTGATGTTTTGATTAATAATGTTTCTTGAGATCAAAGTGAAAAACACGCGATTTTGTACGCATCTTCTGCGTGATTTATAACTAAAAATATATCGGATGAAGTTACCCTATTGACCAAAGTTGTATGACATCACAATGACGTCAAATATTTTGCGTGACAATTTCAAATAACTAAAGTAAGTTACACGTATAAGGAAATTTTACAAGAAGGCCGTACATGTAAACAAAAGCTTCATGAAATAAAGTTATGGTTTGATAAAATAATTCTATGAACAATAATAAGACCTTTAACTATCTACCACATAGAGATACATGTATTATAAAATACTAAGAAAATTGTTGATATTCCACGAATCATTTGATGTCATTTGACAAACGAGAAACAACATTTTTTGTTTCACATTCTGATTGTGCATTTTGGGCAGGGCCGGTCCTGTGTTGTATTCTTTTTTGTTTTAGGTAGGGACAAACGACCTTTCGAAATTTTACGACCTTGTAGGCTGCGCAATAATGTTTAATACACTCCTGTATTCAAATTAGAGTGACTCATTGTGTTTATATCGTACCTTTAATTCGCAAATTCACTTCACCAAAACTAGGTTTAAATATTAAGTAAATGAATAATTGGATGATTACTAATCAGTTTTGACTTTGATGAATAAATTAGCGGACGCGTCATTTTAAAAACAATATTTGTCTAATAATTAAATTCTGTTTAAGTATTGTTTATATTTTTTTATCATAACAAATCAATCATATTGACAAAGATGTTTTAGTACAACTTGTGCAGCTGATTAGAATAGATTGTAATCAAAGCAAGAGAAGTGACACTAACAGTAATTGAATTGATAAAGATATTTCACTAATTTTTTATTAAATGTATTTATTTTTATTGTTATTCATATAAAACTTGTTAATGGAAAATTGGTTTTTCTTTGGTATATTATGTAAATTATTATTGTAATGAATTAATAGAATATTAGGTTCTACTACAGACATAACTGAAATTTTAAAAGAATATATCTTTATGATAATAAATGAATATGAATTTCATTTAGACATGTATTTTTGGACATCACATGTACTGTCTTATTCTAAGCAATCAGTATAATCACTATTGAACAATTAGGTTATAATCATACGTGTAAGTACATGATTATGTATGTAATAGAATATTAGAATCGTTTTTGGCAGTAGGCATATGCAGTAATGAAATTGTTTGAATTGTTAGTTAGAGTGTAATTATGTGCTGTGTGTATGTTGCTTTGCTGTTGTGTTTTTGGCATTCATTAACAGTGGCTTTCTTCCCTTTCACAGACGTTCCCAATATAGCCGGTGACGTCACGCACACGCATCAGGATGTCTACAATGGTGTGCTTGGAGCTGGCGGGCAATAGAGCGCGCGCGGGCCTCAAACTGGCTCTGAACCGGAGCCTGAGCGAACCAGGCCCGCCCGACGCCAGTGCAGTCGCAGTACCCGACGCTCATCCTCATCTGCTCAAGCCGCCCAAGCGCTGCAAGCTGGAGACGTCATCGTCGAACGCGTCCAGCGCGAGCGCCAGCCTTCCCGCTAGTCCGTGTGCAGAGAGTGCGACGCTGCAGCGTGCACTTATCGCCAAACGTCTTCACACCCTGGACGCCGACTCGCTACGTCGAAAGCTGGAGCGTGGTAGCTTCGGCAATCGCAACTTTCTCATCGTCGACTGTCGACCCTTCATTGCCTATAATGTCAATCACATCCGAGGCGCCATTAACGTCAACTGCACTGATAGATTCAACCGACGACGCTTGCAGATGGGCAAAGCGTCGTTGGCCGATCTCGCCACGTCGCGCGAGGGCAAGGACCTATTGAAAAGGAGGAACTACCGGGAAGTTATCGTATATGACGACACCACCAACGACATGGACAAGATTTCTGTGGGACATCCGTTATTCCTAGTGCTATCCACGCTCGTTGAGGATAATCGAGAGCCCATCTTGTTACTTGGTGAGTAGAAACTCGACAAACTGCCTGTGCCAAAATATTATTAACGATGACGACGTTGCTGAGCTCTTTCGTATTTTTGTTCAAATGTTTTTGCTGTTATTTAAGGAAAACAACTATTTATTTTTGGATTTGCTTAAATTGTTTTCAGTAACTATTTTCTGTATTCAAAAAAATATTCACATATAATTACATATAAAACAAACCGTATTATTCATTATTTCTTATGTGTTATGTGTCTCTGAAACAAAAAAAACAATTTCAAGTTCATTGAATTATTTTTATTAGGCTATAGTTGTTTCTAGTTAATTATTAACAGCAACATTTTTTCAAACTGACTCACAATATAGAATTTGTATGTTGTTAAATGTGTGGATGTGTCCCGTATCGTCGCGAAAGCGATGACCCATATTCCAATTTGATTCTTGTTTTGCATACTAACATCATTTTACTAAAATTTATGGTGCACTGTAAGCTGGTTGTGCCCCTATAATTTGATATGCATAATATATGATGGTATACTTATTTTCGTTGTAGTTTTATATTTGTGTTTCACAACACGCATGCTACCCGTATATTTTACAAATACATCGTGTAAAAATCTTTTATTTATATTTTTATTTTGATTTGGCTATTTATTCGCTGTATACAGGGTTAAAAACATTACGCAAACAAAAGTCTTCATATTGTTTTACACAAAAAATACTATAAATACAATTTGTAGAGAAGTAAATACTGCACTAGAAATGCTACATAAAAGCGTAAAGATGATGAACTTTGATAAGCATATTATGAAGTTCTTTTATGAAGCTCGTTGTAAAATCCAATTTTAATAAATATTTTATTTAGCTTGGTAAAATTTTAATTTCTTGCAAAGTTGATTTATTGTGGAATATTTTGTCCACAATCTGTTTTGACTGTCTCATTCTCTCGTTAATGATTGCTTAAACAATGTAAACAGACCAAGAACATGACTAATCATTTCACTAGCATGTTCCAAGAGATTTTGCAATTGTGTCCTCTCCCCACTACTGACTACTTTCAACTTTGTTCATTATCTGATTCATTTTTTTAAATGTTTGTGTCGGTAAACTTATGTTTAATGATTTATGTTTGGAAAAATCAAATATTATAGGAATGTTAATATCGTTGAAATTTACGATTTTTACACTATCGCTTTATTTACAATGTTTTGCTTTTAAACTTTTTTAGAGTGAGTAATGACTTGTTCAATTGTTAATTCTTCTAGCAGTATAAATTTTATACAGTGATTAAACTTTGAAATGAACTATTTTGGTAAACATCAACAACTACTTTAAATCTCTTCAATATTAAATTATATAACTTTATGCAAATTTTCTTTGAGCAAAAGCATAAGACGTCAGTAAATGAAATAAGATGATATTATTTAAGTGATAAAATATTTAGTTGTCTAATAAATCTGCATAACAGAGTATACATAATTTGTTTTTAAATTTTTGTCTAAAGAGTAATACATTCGAGAAGAACAAATATGAATACGAATATAATTGCGCAATTCTGTTTATTTACTCTCACAGGGTTTGTATTACTGTTTATTGTCAATTAAGAATTGAAAGATGGTTTGAATAGATATGATTGAGTATTGAAAAATAAACAACTTTCTACTGGTTATGCTAATATTACTCTGCTGAGAATTATATAAAAAGCTTTCTTTTACTTTCAACAATTTTGCTATCGACATTTCTATTTAGTTTTTCCAATTTTAATTTGGAATTGACATTTAAAAACTTATCAATTTTAAATAATTAATTGCCAGCAATAAATTAGTCTTCATCTCTGATTTAATTAGACTTGTTTAAATTTGTTAATTTACAAATATTTTTCGTATTAAATCAGACTGAAATCTGAAATGGAAAAGTTTTAAAGTTGAAAGTTCGTTGTCTTTTGATGAAATCAGCAATCAGCATCAGCGTAGAGATGAGTAAATTGTAATCCCATGATCATGCAATTTGACCGACATAATTTATTAGAAACGAAACGAGTTTTGCAAAAGAATGTTTATACGATGATGCATAATGCTCTGTCGTCATCTGTATATCGATTCGTCACTTTGGGACGTGTCTGTTCTTCCAGTAAATGATCAAATTGCATTGAGTACAGATATGGGCAATAGGTATAATACAGTGATGCATTGTGCTTGTGCGTAACGTTTGGGATAGGAATAGGGCGGGAATCAAATCGAGAGTATTATAAGCAAGTAGCTTAGCAGCTGCCCAGTGACGTAATCACTTCGCTACTTGGCAGCGCAATAACACTGTGAATAACATCGTTTATACTAGTGTTGTCGACGTTGTCGTGTCGACTCTGCTCCGGCCACCGATGATTCATACTTTCCGTGAACATTCGTGATAAAAGCCGAGAGGCCGAAGCCAAGTACGTACGCACACACAGATAGAAACAAGAAATAGTGTATGCACACATCTCAGCTGTGCATGTAGTGGTGTCTCCAGAACCATCCTTATGGGAATGGGACGGTACGCTCTAAAACATTTGTAAAATATCTGTTGGATCAGTCGTAGTGTTCTGTGATCGAGATTTTTCTTATTATTTCAAGTGTTTAGTGAAACTTTTACCTTCGCTGGAATTTTATAGTGCTCGTGTGCCTCTTATCAACACACTCTTGAACCATATACAGTGTGTCTACGTTACTTTGGACAATCAGACAAATATTTATTTACCAAAATGCGATTGAAACGAGAGTCCCCTTGCCTTGTTTTGAGGTTTATGCCAGTGCCGATTCAGTCAGTCCGTATGTATTTTTTTAATTTTTTATTAGATAAGTTATTTTACAAATGACTCATTGACATGCTTTGCATATAATTTATTGTAAATTACATTTCATGGTGATAAGTATTTAATCCTTATTATTTTTATTTAATATACGCATAAATTGACGTAAAAATGTCTTCAAAATTCATAATATTATTCATACTTGTAAAGTGTTAATGAAAAGGATATGCGGTTAGATGATTCATGAACTACGTGAATGTCCCCATTTCACATTCAAAAATTCTAAATTGACGTAAACTAGAACTAGATGCAAATTTTGGAAACAACCGAATTGTTATGATTTATTTCATGTATTCATTGTAGGTGATGCATGCGCATAGAACACAAATAAGGTGAATAATACTTAACCCGAAGACCTTCGTCTTAGACTCATTACCATCCGTTCCGGACTCGAATGAGTCAGCCACATAACATAGTTCATGGCTCTTTCTTTCAGTTCTGTAGTGTTGTCTTTACCTGCTGCTAGTGTAGTTGATCATCAGTTGTGATCTCTATACGCGTTGCTTTCATTTTTTCTTTTCAGCATCTTGTATTAGCACAATGGTCGTATATTTTAACTTTTTGCACGACCGTTGTGCATCAAATTCATGTCGAAATTCTATAGAACCAATTTAGTTCTCATCGTATATTTTCCCGTTAATTGTTTTGTAAGTTGACTTGAAAGAGTCATAATTCAAGATAAACGCAAAAAAAACATGGTTTTCCTTGTGGTTGAAATTGTTTTGATGATGCTACGCAGTTGTAAATTTCGTGTCTACCTTCATTCGGGTTACCCATACCGAGAAGAGATGACTGAATGTGTCCCCCCGACCATACGCTACGCTGATGATTCATCGTGAACGTGAATAAAACTGCATTCAGATAATGACTTGTTACGCGATCTGGTTTTTCATCCGTCCTCCGTTTATTTTATTCACAAACGCACACAAGGTACAATCTACGTCATACTGTTTCATTAAAAAACTGACAAAGTTTGACGTTCATTAAACATGTACAGTAAGGAAAATTACATTCAATTTTGTAATTGTACTGGTTAATTTATTAATTATTTAGTGACTAAAAATTGATTGATTATTGATATCCAATCGGTTGGAAAATACGTACTGCCTGTTTGTAAAATTAAAATTATTGTATCTGTTTATCGCTTTCTATCATTTATTTACAATGAAGCAAATTAATTTGGCGGAATTTTCCTTTAATACCCTGAGTAAAAAAAACTTGGATAATACTGAAGGTACATTAATACTTATTCATTATATTTATTTATTTATTTATTTTATAATTCATCCCAATTATAGTATAGGGTCCAGACTCACCGAACCGCAGTGTGATAGTTCATATAATTTTTTGATTGAGTGCAATTCGAACTCTGGGTCCCCGAATTCATACCACCGTAGTGCCAGACTATATAGTTGCAATGTTATTATTTTTGTGCTTAACATATCCAATAGTGTTTCGAAATTAAATAGTTATTTTGTAGCAGTCGAGGAAATCTACTGTATATAGAACGATTCATAAATAATTAATTGTTCTGTTGCAGGTGGCCATCGAGAGTTTCATAGACGCCACCGAGACCTGTGCGAAGATAGCCTAGTGTCCTCATCAAACCGTTCCTTGCTGTCAGTATCCGCGCGGTCACCGACATGCTCGTCTTCAGCGGCATCTAGCCCGTGCGGCGAATCATCCACAGACATAGACTCGCATCCGGCGTCCAGAGTGCTGCCGTTCCTATACCTCGGCAATAGCAAGGACGCAGCCGATCTGTCATGTTTGCAGACCCTGGGCACCACTTGCGTGCTCAATGTCACCTCGCAGCTACCCGGATACCACGAAGCCTGTGGAATCACGTATAAGCAGATTCCCGCCACTGATTCTGGCCATCAGAATCTTAAGCAGTATTTTGAGGAAGCCTTCGAATTTATCGGTGAGTTTGTGTATCTCGCGTTTTCATTCATTTATAGAGTTTCTGATATATACCATTATTTATACTGTAATCAGATAATCTTAGCTTAGTGAATTTGCGACTCAAGCAAGAGATCTAACGTCTGAGTGGTTCATATTCCATTATAAGCTGTAGACTCCTTTACTGTAATTTGGATTAAATTCCTGTAGTGTAGAGTAAAAAACGAATATACTGGTTGTACGAAAAAGTAATAAGAAATTAAAACATTCATAAAACAGTAAAATTTATCCCTTTTTTAAGTAAAAGATGCTGACTCATGTACAAATATTGCGACATGGAATACATGTGTCGTTCATAACTTGATACTTGAGTCGATTGTTCTATTCTAATCTCATTTCAGAGAAAAATCAATGATTTCTCTGTATTTGTCCGAGTTGTAACACTCATTAAACCTTTTATCTTCTAATCTTATCATGTCAAATCGAATCCCCCTGTCCTATGACTCATAAGTTAGTTACACATGATTCTGAAATCGACTGATTACATATTTATGTGTTTCAAAATTAGTTTAACATTTATAAATATTGTTTCGAAACCTTTTATCAGATTAGTGGTGTCATATTAAAGATTAACACAAATGTATCACTATAATAATAATATTAATGTTATACATACATGCTCTTCAAATGTATTACTCACTTTTATTTTTATTTACTTTACGATTCTAATTTAAAAATTAATATAATATGTAATTTACTATTTTGAATTTTTTTATATAAAAATGTTGAGCATATTTTAAATTTGAACTTAATATAAATCACTGTATCTACCGGCCTGGAATTTCTGGAAAACATATGTAATTAAGAAACCTGACTTTATATCTTTAAAAATCTTTTAAATTATTGTGAAAAATCATCTCCAGTCAAAAAAATATGTGTTTAATGTATTCAGTTTTTCGCAGCAATTGCCTTCCAATTAATTTGAAAAGTGATTAATTCTGACGAATTTTAAGAAAATTTAAAAACATTTAAATAGTTTATTCTGTACGTTTATTTAACGCATTTTTCAATAAATTAATTTTAGCGGATTTTGGGGTGCCTACTTTTATCATAAAACTGCCTGGATTTAAAAAATAATATATACTTTGAAATTAATAAATTTTATATTTCGAAACTGGTAGGCACCATGATAAATGATATTTTGTACTTATTTTATTATATAGTATTCTGAGTTGCTTTTTAAATGTAACGAAAATGAGATTAATATACAATTTATTTTGAATGTGGTGATGTTCACGTTTTTCTTTGCGAATATCAAAGTAAATATATCTACTTCTTTGTCATATACATGTTTCGCTTATATAATATCTTTCCTGATTCTTATTACAATTACTTTAAGTATTTATTTTATAAATGTATAAAGTAATGAATTAAATGAGAATTGTTTGATTGTTTGTTGCAGAGGAAGCAAGAAAGAAAGGCGCCCGAGTCCTAGTCCACTGCCAAGCGGGCGTATCTCGAAGCGCGACCATCGCGATAGCCTACATCATGAAGTACAAGCACTTGTCGATGGTCGAAGCTTATAAGCTTGTCAAAACGGTGCGGCCGATAATTTCCCCTAACCTCAACTTCATGGGACAGCTGCTAGAGCTGGAGCAGAATCTGCGCGCGTCTGAAAACGCGGACGGCGACTGCAAAAACAGCCACCAATATCGGTGGAGTAACGCCTCCACTGAGGAGGTATCCACGGGGTGCAGTGTCTAGTGACACTAAACCTACTCGACGAATACGAGTTCGATTTTGACTTCTGACGATAGCGAGATAGCGAAAGCATAAACACAATGCGACGGTCGCTGTTTACCGTTTTATTTCACTGTGAAATTCGTTTTATTTAACATAACCGTACCAAATGTATTGTTTTCAAATCAAAATTACTATTTGTTAAGTGCGCATTTAATTAGTTTTCGATTAAATCTTGACGCCATTTTGAAACTGACAAGAGGAGATTATGACGTAGTCAAACCTATCAAATTTAATTCATTTTTAAGAGAGCAGTGTTAGTGTATAACATTTCAAAGAAGAAATTTACATAAAATGTAAGTTCTTTATTTACTTCGTGATGTAAGTGATTGATATAATTCAATTATGCAAAATTGTAACCATGTAACGTTTGACGTTGAAGTTATATTATAATTTTGAACAGCGAGCAGCGACCATAGGAAGCTTCGCGCATGTAAATAATAAACACACCGCGCGCGCACACATATTACGGGTTTCATTATTTATTACTTAATGCGATATAATAGTCAATTTATATAATGTATATAAACACAAAAACATGATTGAAGAATTGCTTTCGTTTGGCCTGTAATGTGTAAATATAAGTATGATAACCAAACGAACGTGGTATTACGACAAATCTAGTCTTAAACGTTATTTGAAAGGAATGGAGATGGAGACTGTTACCAAATGTGAAGCAGAAAAAAATAACTGCGTAGTGTGTAAAGTAAAATAAATAGGTTCATTAATTTCTTACTGTTCGGGAAAAGAGAACACGAATAGACGGTACATGTTGGGTTAGTTTAGTGACGAATCCGCGTGTGCAACTGCAATGCAAACCATATTTAAGAACTTCGTTTAGTGATGGCCATATCTGATTAACATTAGCGTTGTATTCATGCGTAAAGTAAGAATCATTTCAAATCCAGGGTAAACATTGAATATAAAGTAGTTTATTAATATGTAAATAGCAAGAGCAACACGATTGGCTTGATCACGTGATCTATAATATCAGATATTTGTTTTGTTTGTTGTTTTTCTTTCTTTTTTATTCTAGTACTTAAGCGTGTGTAATATTTGCAAGTAGGAACAATTGTGTGGTAATACTGTATGCATGTTGATTTATCTAGCTAGTAAATATGTATTTTCAGTAATTAGGATTTTTAAAAATTGTGCCTTTTACCTATATTTTGTACCAAAATACCTATCAGTCATTTATTGACTCACGAAAACTTAATGCAAAGTAGAAAAATGTTTAGGAATAAGCTGAGATTTTCAACATGAATAAAAAAAATCAGTTACGTAAGCATTCAAGAGGACTTTTCTTTTTCCTTCATATTCCTAACAATGTTAAATTCCATTACAGTACAAGATTAACTTATAAAATTTAAAAAAAAACAAAACTTTGTAGTTATTGTAATATAATCTTCCAAATAGATTTTTTGATGACGACTGTTACACAAAGCAATGAATATAATTAGTTTTTAATGGATAAAATAAAATTGTATAAGACAGAAAATAAAATCATAATAAATACCTAATTTAAATATACCATATTTTGTGTGCCCTTTAATTGCGCTAATTATAATAAATAACAAAATTTACTAGTTTTGTTAATAAGAATAAAATTATAATTATTTACATGTGAATTAATTTGGGTTATTTTATATCTAAGATAAATAGAAATATACTAACGAATTAATTAATATACATTTTAAAAGGCACTCAATACAAGGTATATTTTTACACACACTTTTTTCATTAAATGTCTTTTGTGTATTGGATACAAAATCGAAGTTACACATAATCATTTAACAAAACTAAACGTTCATTTAAACTAAAAGCTTACAAAATTCATTAAAGTTATTTCATTTACAATACAGTAACAAAAAAAAAGGAAATTCAACTCAAAAATAACGAAACTAAGAGATTATCATAAACAAATGGACAGCATTTTATTCTCAAGCAATACAATTACAATTAATTGAGCTAGTGTATAAAGTTAATTGAACATTTTAGAAAATAAGATGATATATCACTTGTAGAATAATATCCTGTCCTAAACTTATAACATGCTTGTAAAATAAATTGATAATACTCCCAGAACTACAACAATGGAACATGGTGTATCACTAATTGTAAATACTAATATGTTGTAAAAATGAAATGGCCGTCTCAAGGCAACTTAACACAGGTGCGCACATTTATTGAATACAAAAGCATGATATGTTTACACAAAAAAATGGAAAAATTACTCTAAACATAATATTATAACAATAAGTTTTAGAGGTTAGACGTTTGTGTAGCCGATTCTGTCGCGACGTAAAAATGTTTTCTCCTGATTATATTACAACGATAACACAGTTCATATACATCAAATGCATTATGAATTAAGACTTTCATTAGATTGCTCAATATCAATCAATTTATAATGAAAATCGCGGTTATATTTACAATACAATTAATTTGTCAATTCATAAAACTAAGACTCCCAATATTTCACTCATACACTTGACATGATTGTGATATTTAAAATTTGATATAAATCCGAAATTTTCCTAATTTCTGAGCAATCAACGAATCATACACAAAGAAACACTGAAACTAGAAAGGGTTGAACAAAATCAAACCATCACCTATGCTCTCTATAGCGCATAAATGATTAAGGCATGACGCTAGTAAACAACAACACGTATATCACAAGGTTGTTGTTGTTTTTATATGTTAAGACATTTTAACTGATGCTTGAAGATGGCAGTCGAACATCGAACGCCGATTCTAGATTCGTGTAAGTTGAACGGACTAACAGCTATCACACTGATCATATTGAAGCATCGTTGTCATTCAAATTCAGCATTCAGCAACATTCGAACATTCACGCCCACGCCCACGCCCCACGACACTACGCACGTTAACCTCACTTTGGATTTGGATTGGAACCCCGATAACCGACACATCATTCAAACATAACAATACAATTCAATTCAAACATTTTGGTAACGTCAGTCCGTATCCGTGTCTGTGTGTGATCATTCACGATTACCACTCTGCATCACCGTTTGCTTTCTGGAACACGAAGTCTTCTCCATCCAGGTTCATGATTCCGTCTTTCAAGTAGAATTTCCACTTGTTTCTGCTGCGGGTTATCTACCAAACATAAATTCTTTACAATTCGATTAATTTATCATAAACTCTGATTTATAACAAAAATAGAACTGCGCCCTAGTGAATTGGAGTCTACTTTGATAATAATATGACAATATTAAAGAAACCTACCTTGTCATACTGGCAAACAACAACGTTGTCGGTATCAAACAAGTCAGTGGGTTCCTCGTCCGTAACGTCATCTTCTGAATTAAGCGGTTCCTCTTCGGGCGCGCCGTCATCCAACTCCGGATCATCATCCTCCTTCTCCTCGTCAATTTCGTCTTCAGATGCGTCATCTTCAGAAGCATCTTCATCTTCGTCGGAGGTATCGGTTGCGCCGTCCGTACCCCGAGGAATAAATTCTACAGTAACAGTCTTGGTTTTCTTGCGCTTCATCTTTGGCTCGACATCGGAGGAACCGTCCATTTGGGGCATAACAACCTTGTTGATGGTCAGCTGTTGCTGCTGGCTCTGCAAGGCAGCATTGACATGCTGCTGAAGAAGAGAAGAAGCAAGAGGAGTTGGTAGACCCATTGTGGCGGTTATCACCGGACCAGTTAGCAACGTGTGAAGCTGGGGGCCGTTCAAAGCGCTCGCAGGAACATGTATTGTGAGGACTCGAGTCACGGCGTCTATGGTCGGTTGGGTTGGTAAGGTAATTTGAATAGGAATCATTTTGTCTTCAGTTGGTTGAACAGCGACAGTTTGCACTTGGTTGCTGGTCTGTTGTTGCGGCTGAACCTCTGCAGTTTTCACGAATTGTTGTATTTCGCGCTTTACACCACCTTGGCCAAAGTTTGCCTCTCGTTTTACAGACTGAGTGACGAATACGGTGTTACTAGTTGCTGCATCTGGTTTCTTAGCTAAAAAAAAACGTAGTTTAAAGAAAGCAAGCAGTGGTTTTATCAGAATGACGTACCTGTTTTGTTTGGTTCGGAAGCTTCTGGATTCATGTCTACGGCCTTGCTGGCCAAAAGTTTCGATTCCCATAGTGCTTTTAGTTCTTGGAGAACTTGTTCATCTATTCCTTCATCGGTAAATATATCTCGGACGCCAGATATGACATCTTCTATGACATGATTGTAAATTTTCAACTGAAAAATATCATACACATATAACAATACAACCATCTTTTTAAATTTAAATATTTCAGATTTTAGTTAAGTTATATTGGTCAAATATTTAACCAAATTACTAGCTGAGTACATGCCGGGCGACTGACTGGTTTGCTGTTTGTTTTATATTAAATAACAAATGCTAGAGAAACCATGCTATTTTCGGTCGGTTTTTATTTTAGTAAACTTATTAAACGAATCTATTATTTTTATATTAGTTTGTCAGCGAAATAAGGGGCGATAAGATGCAATTGACTTAACAGTTTTTTCAATAATAACAAATTTTATTCATAAAAATAATACAAAAAAAAATTGTAATTATATCGAAACAATAAAAATAGGCTCTATTTCGTATATGCATATATAAAATCAAAATATAACTTACCACAGTAGTTTTACACAACGCCATTACAGTATATTTGCATTTGACTTATACATATATATACAAATATATATGATGGTGTACGGCGTACACACTTATAAATTAAATCGTCAGTCCCTTGTGTTTAATACACAAATTTATATCACAATCTTTTTACATATTAATATAACGTCCTTAACTGTTTCATGCACCTTGATAATGGTTTTATGACCGCAAATTCGCGAAACAACGTGTACAGTCTAAGTAGACATAACATTGCATTCTGATTTTAGTTCCACAAGATGACACCACTTACTCTTAGCAACTCCCACAAATAAATGTTGGTAATCCTGATTTTGGTTGTTTGTAATCCTATATCTTATTCTAATAAATACAACAATATAATAATATGTGTTAAAATATGTTGTAAACACAGTTATGTAAATAATAAATTAATGTAATAATTACTTAGTCGCCATATTTAAATGACCGATAGCTGTTTTTAGATATTTTGCTGCCAATAAGGTCGCGTATGTAATTATAAAATCACTTGCTATAAATGTGAATCTCTTCATATTTCATCTCGAGCTAATTCATAGAAGATTTATTTATCATTTTAATATGATTAGCTTGAATTATTAATGTATTATATTAATATGTAAAACTATAATATTGAAATTTTGTATATAATACTATATTAAAGTAATTATTTATGTTATACTTTTTAACTATTTATAATTATTATTTTTAATCTTTTCTAATGTTGTCGTACTTAATTCAATTAATGGAGGGGTATTATAAATGCTATTTTGGCGGTATATTACAAATATTGGCGGTAGAGTAACGCATCACACTCGCTACAAAATTGTTCTTACTTAATTTACCTATACTATCATATTTAATCATTTATATGAATAAATGTATAATTTATGGGGTAGGTGGCTCAGTGGTATCGAGTCGGCCTGTGGATCTTGAGAACCCTGGTCGATCCCCACAGCCGACAAACAATTTTCACCAATTTAAATCTACCCTTGTGGCTCCCCCGCCACTAAAATCTTTGGAAGCCGTGATTTGACGGCTGGTAACCGCAATTCACGCGAAGAAATATATCACTTACCGAGATCTGCTTAGGCAGAGTGTCACACCCAGTAATGGATAATAGGCGTGATGATATATTTATTTATTTTTTAATATCATTTGTTTATAATTGAGGTGTATACACACACAATATATATATATATATATATATATATATATATATATATATATATATATATATATATATATATATATATATATATATTATTTAAACTAATAAAATATATATTTTTTTTAAATTTCGATACACTACTGCTCTCAAAAAGAGCTTATAACAAAAAGGAATTGAAATATTAGCGCATCTGTGTGAGTGCGTTGCGTACCAATATCATAACTGTGACCTGTTTTTCCACTAAAGCTCTTGGCAGTCCGTATGTTCGCATCTTTGTAATTGATTAGAGAAGTGGGTGATAGCTGCTCAGTGCGTTGCTGTAGCAATAGGTGCTATAAAATACCGTTCGCGATTATTTTCTAGTCCCTGGAAATAAATAATAAAAGTAAAATCACGTTTTAGTGAAATAAAATCAATTACGTAAATGGATGCAGATTTGGCGGGCGTCGAAATATTTGACTGAGTAAAAGCTCCCGTCGTCGTAGTCCCGTTTTCGTTCGTAAAATGATATTGCTGATAGAGTGGTAGTTTCGTGTGGACATTATATTGTTAATGATTGGCATTGTAAATCTCTATCTATTCTGTTAGTAATGGAAGCCTACGTGCAACAGGTTTTAAATTTGCGTTCTCATGTTCACGTAAGATGTAAGTGTAAAAACGAGAAATGTGATAATTTCACAATAGTTTTGTATCTGGCATTTGGTATTATGACCCTGTGTGTAAATAGTAATATCGTATCGAGTATTTTGAAGTAACTCCTTGAGTCTTATATTTATTGATTTGTGTAGTAGTGCTGTGTTGCCATTTGGTTCTTGGGGATGGAAACTGGGGCGGGCGGGAACAACGTGATCATATGGGATGGGATTGGTTAGTTGAAATGCTGTGCTGAAGACCCGCACGTTTTGAAATTGACAAGGATCCCTTTTCATTATTTCTGCTTGTCTAATGTTTAGTAGCAACCGCAATCGCAACCAGACCGATCGTGAACATAACCAAAACCAACTTCCACGCACTGTGAAGAGTCGTGCACGCTCTATTGGACGAGGGATGTGACTAATATAAGTGTGAGCTCATGTTGAAGATTCCCGCACGTTTCAAACAATGTGACCTGAGTGTTTCCCTTGCGTGTAATTATTGTGACTGTTATTTCAACATGGGTACTCGGGCTGCTGCATGTAAGACAATACTTCATATTTTTATACTTAGTTCCATTCTCGTTTATTCTTACTGTGCAGTGCAATTGCAATTCATGCCCCCCCTCACGTCACAGTTTCATTTTGATCTCATTTACTCATTGTCTCTTTTCTTCATGTTGTTGTAATCTTGTTGATGGTGTCCCATTTATTATTTCTATTATACTGTTGTACGGTATGGTACTGTACTGTACTACATTGTTGTGCTCACTGCTAATTTTCCTGTTCTTTCGTATCTGTAGTTACTGTGAAAATTCGTAGCTTGCACGATTACCAGCAACGACTTCTTCACGGTGTATTGCCACAGCCATCGGGTGCCGACATCGCAAATGCCATCAAATATTTTTCCCAGACGCTGCTGAGTAAATATTCTAATTCCGACACTATATTTTACATTAAACTACGTCTTGATTTTGCTCTAATTTTCAGCTGTTTTAAAAGATGTGCCAAATTTTCCGCTTGAACTTTTGAAGAATCCTGAAATGGATTCGACAAGAATGGCTTTATTTCCTAATTTAGATTACAAGGGATTATACAACTCACTTATTCCATTAATAGAAGTCGCTCCTACAATGCAGTATGGTTTAGAAGGTGTGCGCAGTCATTTTCAAATTATTGAAGACAAATAAATAATTATGTTTTTTACAGCTTTTGGGCAAGCAGTTCTTCAGTGTCTAGGTTGTTTGCTGCCATTTCTTGAACATGATTTAATTTGTAATATTCCATATTTAACTGCATCTTCAATAGCAGTTCTACCTGCTTCTCTCCATCAAGACATCGTCAATTATTTATGCTTCTATATTTTACCTTTCACAATAAGTACGTACATAAACATAAATATACTACTCCTAGACATTTAAAGTTATAAATTCTAGCGCGCCACATTGAGAAAGATAATGAAGACTCAGTTTGTAACTCAGTAGCTGCTGTTATAATGATGGTGTTTCAATATTCAAGCAATCCTGCACATCATTGTCAACTTCTTGAATGTTTGATGACGCTCAAACAAACTGTGCTAAAAGATTTGTTGTGCGTTATTGCATACGGAACACCGGCAGCACGCTCTTCGTCTGCTAAACTACTCTTTTATTATTGGCCCGCATTTAATGCTAATCTTTTTGATCGCAGAAATTTGATTTGCAAGTTTGCAGGTATATATGACTCTGTCACTGGTAATTTCACTATTCACGGAAATGACAGTACCTAGTGTCTGGACCGAATCTAGTATTCTATTGGTAATTATTTATTAACTGCTACGTTTTTAAATTTCTTCTTATTATTTAAAATACAATTAAATTATTAATAGTTTTGTGCTATTTTCGGTTTTAAGTATATTACAAATTATTGCATTTTAGCTCATCTAAATTTTTGTCTTAGATCCGGCCATACCTAGGGTTTCAAATACTGAGTGCAAATTTATAAAACTAATATTTCATGAAATGAATTTTAGGCGATTCTACCCCTTTCGTATGCCAAAGAGATCATTGTCCAAACGCCGGTAATGCAGAAGCAGCCAAAGTTTGTTACGATCATTGCATTTCCATTACATACGCAAATGATTCTCCTGCTCCCCTTTATCTCTGTATTGAATGTGCCAACGAAATTCATAGAGAGCACCCCAACCAAAATTTCTTTGATATTCTTCATCCGATGCAGCAGGTTTCAATGATATGCGAAAACAAAGTTTGTACTTCGTAAGCAATGAGTCTGTTCTTAATTTTAAAATCATTTATATTTCGTAGAATTGTAGATCAATAGATAAATCAGCAGTGTCAATATGTTTTTCGACTGAATGTGCAAGTTACAATGGAAATCATCCTATAAGATATTGTCAGCAATGCCACAGTAACAGGCATAATAATAGACGTGGGGGAGATCACATAGTCCACAAAAGTCTACCTCCTGCGTGGTCTATGGATTCAGAAATGCAGACTTACATGGTGGAGGCTATCGTTAGGTATAAAGTACACAAGCGTAGAACTAGAGAAACTAAAAACTAAGTTAATTCATTTAAAGCTTGTTAAAAGAAGCAAAAGTACCAAATATGGAAGTAAAAGATGCGGCGAGCGGTGACGTAAAGGTAACAACTCCCATGCAGGACAACATATCCGTTGAAGAACGTCAATTATTGGGCAGATACGGTGTGTGGCTTCTCGTTGGTCGCTGTACTCCGGACAAAGATACCCCCGTTGAGATTCTTGGTCGATTACTTGCTATGCTCTTCCATTGGTTTCACGTGACAGCGTATTCGTACGACGGACAAGAAGAAAGTACTCTTGAAAAACTCAAAACGGAATACGTTTGTACTTGGTTACAAAACATAAGAAGTACTCATTATAAGTTGTTCCTTTCTTGTTTGCTTCCTCATCCACCAGAATATGCTAGAGTTGGGGGACACTGGTAAATAGATGACAAAAACAACACCAAACATATTTTGAAATACTTTTTTTAGGGATACTTTGGCTTCGAGAACATCACATTTAAAAGACGGTCTTCATAGATTGTTTTGTTTAGTCCCATATGAAATTATTACTCCAGAAATATGGGATCACATTATGCCCTTTTGGATGGAAGCAGTAGTTACCGATGTTCCTGAAAAGGAACTTCCAGAACTGAAAATTATTCTAAGTAAAATTTTGGATACTGATATGAGTCCATTAGGTTTTGACGAGAAGAAAATGTATCATTTCGTTGCTACTCGTTTCAAAAGACCTTCTGCAAAAACACAGGAACAAGCCTTATATTGGCTACAGGTTATTTTATTTTGAACAAGTTTATAATAATTATATTAATTATTTGTCTTTTAGGTGCTTACTGTTTTAGAAATTACAATACCACTTCACTTATTATTTAGTATATTTGAAACTGGAGTTTTGGTTTTGAAAGCGGGAGAAATATTAGAAGATACAGAGAAACTACAAGGCAAGCAAAATATATTTTACTGGAAGAAATTAAATGTTAAACGTTATATTTTATAGTTCCTGTTCCTGAAGAAGATGTGGAGAAGACATTATTATCCGATACCGATCTTAAATTGTCTTGTCTTGCCGATGCCGAAAATGACCCTGAACGAAATTTATCCTGTTGTATTCTTATGTTGGATATTCTTTTGAAACAAGTAAGAAAATATTTTTCTTTCTCCACACATTTCTTTATCAAAATATTAGTTTTGTAAATTTTGAAGTATTGTTTTTTTCTACAGATGGAACTACAAGATATCGACAAACATACGGGTATCAACTCAAATTTGTGTAAAGACGTTTGCCGTCTTCTAAAATGTATGGTTACTACTCCGTGGATAAGTAATCATACATGTGGATTTAAATTCGAGTGTAGCTATTGCGAGTTTAGCGTAATGTGGCATCAGCTTTCATTACAGCTTATCATTTATTTGTCACCTGTCAATCCCGCCCATCCTCCAGATGTAAGTAACAAAATTTAAAAACATAATTTTAATTGAACAAATTTACTTTATGCTCAATTTAATTTTGTTCACAAATTTGTTGTAACTGAAATTTTTAACAGTTGATTTAATGGGGTATGTGATCACAATTTAATTTAAAGAAATCATTAGAATTAAAAAAATTAAAACTATATAAATACTATAATTATATTAATTTGTATTATTATACTGTATTATTTTATCTATTTGTGATGCAAGCATAAGTAGAGATAGGCGAAACGTATACCACGGTAAGTCTACAGCGAGATCTACAAATATCTAATTTTATTTTTATTTGGTCACATACCTAGTTCATTATTTTTAAAAATTCAAATGAGCTCAAATATATAATAAAGAATTTGAAATGATTTAAATAATATATGTTGCTGTATAAAGCCGCACTTGGACGAAAACACAGATGATGCAATAAGTAGGAAAAGCCCACCAGAGGGGGATAAAAAAGAATCAAAACCTGACGTGGTGATCAACATGCCCATCCCAGAGATTCATTCCGTGGGTGGAGTTCTGGTCCACATGCCTCACGTATGTTCTGTACGTATTACATCTAGTGTGTGCCCGATGCTGCGTGAAATGAGAAACTGAATTGATCTGAACTGTTTGAATAACTGAACTGACAGCTTTCGAAACCTTTAACCGTTTTACCCCTCTTTATGCTTACTATCTATTTTCTGTAGTTAGATTTTTAATATTATTAAATTGAGAAAAGCAACGCATTTGAGAAGAATCGTATGCTTTTCTTATTTAATGTGCTGCAATCATTGTTGAAAAATTGCGCATTATAGTTCTTAGCTGGAAAATGATATTAATGAAAGTAGTATTTAATAGATAATAATCATATATGTTAATCAAATTTTTAGTATTTGCTTAATTATTAATATCATTTACCAATTATTGTCGTTAGTGAAATTTATCAGCATTGATTGGAACATAATCCAATACACTTCATCGTTTGTTCTAAAATCGTGATTAATTAACTATTTAATTGGCAAACATTTTTCTGTGGAAAAAAGGAAAACGAACAGTACAAAAAACAGTGCATTAAAAGACATTCAGATGAAGTTGGTAAATAATATGTTTTATAGATAATGACTGCAACTGTAGAAACTGTCTCTGAACAGCTGGACTTGGCGGCAATTATCCCTGCTGAGAAAGTTGTTTCCGCCGTTGCCCGTGCCATCACCCTATCCGAGCCTGATGTTGGTGAGTTTCATATATTCACTATCACTTTATATTTTCTAATGTTGCGAATAACACCCGTGAAATTAAGTCGCGTTTTCATCAACTTTAATCAAATCAAAATTACTCCTAATTACCTTAACACGGGAATATCTGTAAATTCAGAACAATATTAGCAATATGCAATGATCTTATTGTTCTTTACTAAAATATTTCGTTTAATGGTATTATTTAATATCATGAAAGAAGAATTCGG
The DNA here is from genome assembly GCA_947425015.1 of Pterostichus niger. Lineage (NCBI taxonomy): Eukaryota > Metazoa > Arthropoda > Insecta > Coleoptera > Carabidae > Pterostichus > Pterostichus niger. The sequence continues at coordinate 15,627,232 of OX380347.1, forward strand.
TTGAAGCCATACGTCGGACACAGGTGACGTGGTGTAGCGGTTAACATCTCTGCCCGGCAAGCGGAGGGTCCCTGGTTCGAATCCAGGCGTCATCCGAATTTTTCTTTCATAAAAATTTAACTTTAAAATTATCTTCATTACTGTACGTTCAGTCGAAGTCATATGTTAAAATTATTTAATATCAATCATTGATATTTACTCTGCTGTCAAAGGCAGGCGCGTATTCAGGCGGGGTATATAGGGTTAAATTCTCCTCACTAACTTGAAAATAAATACAAATAAAGAAAGAAATAATTAAATCGTATTATGATTTATATTACAGTTTGATCAGTGAAATTAGTATCCCATTATTGTTAACTGTTTTATTTGAAGAGATAGAGAAACGATTAAATGACGTAAAGTTCATAACAGTTGTAAATCAAATAAGCACATTATAACTAAAAATCTTTAAAAATGAAACACCTTATTGACAATAATACCATTCGATAATTATACGTACCTAAGGTTTTTATCACACATATTGCTAAAGTTATTCTTAGGTAAAGTTTATATAACAGTCAATGATAATTTAAATTTGACAAATCAATCAAGTGATCTAACTACTATTGGTTTAAGTGATAATGCATTGTTTCAAATATAAACTTTAACATATCGGTAGAGGTCACAATAACTGAGAATTTATATTTATTAGCATTTAAACAGTGATAATGGTGAAGCCATCTCAAATTAGTGGAGAATTGCGTTTGTTGTGAAATTGTGATATTGTTTTCTTGAGATATAATTTAAATGTTATTTACAGAAACAAAATGTTTTGTATTAATTTTGCTTCAATAGAGGATATTTGATTTATTTGCAAAATTAAAATTACTATTGGTTCTTATATATGTAAGTTTTAACTTTAAATATCTCTGTTAACAACATAGTGATAATAAACTATTTATTAAATGTATTGGATGGTATTATTTCAGTATAATGCTCCATTAAAAAAATATTATTTTGTTTATAACTTCCCCATTTGATCTTTTTTTTTTAATTTTACACCATTCAAGTCGGATAAAATGGCATTATTTTGCCTATTTTACCGTTTCTCTGTGTTTTCACCCAAAAAGTTAGAAATTATGGGCTATTTATAGTAGATATCCTGTACAAGTGTATCACAGCCTCCAAGGAGATTAAGCAACTGTTTTTTCCTAATTTAAAATCCCTTCCTATTAGAAATTTCTGGCTTCGCCACTGTATTGTGTTTGAGGCAGAAAATTTGCATTTTAATCATATTTTGTTATAATTATAGTTTTCATGTAATGAAACTCCTTTTGGATGATTGCATCAATGGTTTCCAATATTCTGCTATATTTTCACGTCAAAACGTGTCAATCGTGTTTATTTGTAATTTCTGGAATTAATATAATTGTAATAACAAAATACCTCCTATAGGTACGGACACTGGGTCCGTGCAAGTTCAACCCGGGGATGACCGAGACCAGCCAGTCGAGCCGGACGCAGATGACGATCTAACAGATTTCTGGCAAACATCTCTTGGCAAGTTTCGCTTCACCATAGAGCAGCTCCCGCAGTACCTCCAGTACATCTATCAGCTACTCAATGTAAGTTTCAGTAATCATTACATTCATGTGTTTGTATAGAATTATAAAATCCTTAGATAGACACATTTATAACTTGGAAGAATTGAACTGAGGTAAAAACGGACTATTTTGTTTTGATCACTGCTAATATTGGCGCTTATTTTCATCGTTTTTCTCCGACTTCATTGTGTCACGATGGTAAATTTACCATATATGTATTTTTATTAGGAACTTTGCAAAACAGAAAATCCCGATATACTTTACTACATGCTCCAGTGCGTAAATATTCTCTGTCTTAATGGAGATGCATTTACCAAAGCATCAAAAGAACATCACGGTTTCTTTATTTGGGCCCAGGAAAACGTTTTAATCAAAAAGTAACATTCTTACATTAAAATAAAAACAAATTCATTAAGAAAATCATTTTCAGTTTATGGGATCTTTGCAATGCGGAACATTCTCATATATGTGAAGTGACCGTTCCTCTTTTATTACACTGCATTACATTACCAGCAGGTTCTGATGTATTTTGGAGAGTAATTCAAGAAGAATTCCACAGTCCTGATTGGAGAGTTAGATTCGTGGCAGTTGAAAGAGTTACAGTCATTGCCAAATTTATGGATTCCACTCCTCTGCGAACGATGATGTCCCTGCAAGCTGCTTTAGCTAATGCCTTCTGTTATCTCGTTTCTAGCATTGACGATACCAATGTTTACGTTGCGCAAAGAGCCACTTTGTATTTGGGAACTATTCATGATGCGGCTATTAAAGTAAGAGAACGTAAATAATAATAATATTCATCATGCGTTTGTCGTCATCTTGCGAAGTGACAATGATGACTTTGGAATAATAATGAGCACAATAATATTAGCAAATAGAAAGCTCATTTCGTAATGTCACTGGTGAAATAAATATTTGATCACGCCATTTTATTCATTTCTAAGTGTGATAGTCTCTTATAGCATATATGAAATTATTTTGATGTTTATCTAAATCATCCGGCCAATTTTAATCTTTTCTCACTCTTATTACAATGTCACTGAGGAAGATTGACTAATCTCCCATTAAAGTAATGTTATTATTACTAATATTCATATGATGCGTGTATATTATAGAGTCTAGTTTTGTGTTTGGAAACACAATTTGATACAGTAATTGTCGATCGACCAATGGTACTTCAGTCATTATATCAACTACATAATTCGCTGTGTGACAGAAAAATTTTATCTTGGGAATTTTTCCTTAACCGATTTGATACTTTATTTTTAGAAGCTCAAATTAATCTTGAAAAAACTGGAGACATATCATATTTAAGAGGTACCTTTTAAGTCCGGTCTTCACATTTGTTAAATTTAATTTGGTAAAAAAAATTGTAGATCTGCGTAATACTGACTTAAACAGCGAAGTATTTATTCGTAAATTACACCGAGCACATGAAGCTTTATCCCAATCTGACGGAAGTGGCACAAGCTCAGTTAAAACATTGAGTGCCAGTTTTGGGACTAAGTGGCCATACAAGAGGACTATGTCTGCCCCGGCATCTATTGTCCCTCGTCATGATGTAAAACAAGGTTTGAAATCATTATATATATATATATATATATATATACATAGTTATCCCAAAAAAAAGTTGGCCTACGAAAATAATATGAGAAATAAGTTTTTTTTGGAAACTATAAGTGATCGGCAAACAATTATGGTATGTACCAAATTACACAAGGCAATACTAAACCTATCTTATTTAATAAAATTATCTTATTTTAATGCCATAATTCCCACGTTTTTTCACTATGAGAACATTTTTTTGGGACAGATTGTATACTGAGAGACATACTTAATCATCATTACATCAATTCTTTCTTTGTAAATAGAAAAAGAAAAAGTATACAACAGACAATACTCTGCTCCGATTTTGAAACGAAAAAGTTCTCGTTTTGGTTTAGGTTAGTTGAGACTATATTTTTACATGAATATCATACAAATGCTTGATAATTCTTAGACGGCCATGTGCATTCTTTTAACACCCTAGAAGATGGAAACCTCGTTGGATTCTTACACCGCGTAATCGAACTTGAGGAGGCAGATAGAGAAACAATGCATCTTCTAATCTTTCTCTTGATGCAATTCCTCTCTCGGTCTGATCAGGTACTCACTACTCGTTTATTTATGAAAAATAATTAAAAAATTACATTGTTATTGTAATAGGCGTATCCAACAGAAGAAAAACATATGTCCAAAACCCAGAGTATAGTTTTGCGTCATTTATACTTACTCCTCGGATATAATCAAAACGAAAGAGGCTTATATATTGCACCACAAAGATTAAGAGTTTCTCCTGTATTTAGTGCATATTTGTCAAATTTACCGCAATTGTTAGATCAAAATCATTTAATGGGTTGGGTTCTTTTAAATACTTCTTTGATTTTACTTCATTATTGTCCAATGCCTACAGCTGATCAACTACCAAGAACTTATAGTCTATGGTCGTTAGAACCCCATGCTAGACGATGTTGGCTTATGTCTTTAGTTGTTCTTTTGTATAAGGTAAGAAGCATTACAAATTTTATTCATATGTATTTCAACGAATTATTTTTAGTATCAGTATACGCAACAACCGCAATGTCAACAATTACAAGAACTTGTAAGAATTGTCCTCAACACTCTAGATTCTCAGCATCATCATTGTCGAAGAATTCCAGCTACGGTTGTAATGGGTGGGCCTCCATCTAGATCTAGAGGTATCTAATAATTATAAATAAATATACAGAGTTTTCTATTTTATATAATTTCGTCTTTCCTAAGATGTAAGTCAACCATCCCTGGGCGCAGATAATGAGCAAATGGATAGAGTAAATACCCCACCATTGTCACCAATGTATTCTGGTGACGGTCAATCTGGTCACGTATCTGTCAATACAAAAGGCGGTAAAATGCAAGTAGTGTATCAGAAACCGTTGTCATCTTCTGCAATGGAAACTCATTGGGAGGAATCAGTACTTTGTTCTCATAAAGATAAAAAGATGCGCAAAACTTTAGATTCTAGGTAGTTGTTGAAGTTCTTTAAATTAATCTCTAAATTATTCTCTAATTTATTTTCTAGTTTGGATGCTGATGATACTGAATCCGAGTTGATAGCAATACCAGAAAGCGATTTGTCTGATAGTACTTTACATGGAAGTGTACATGTATGTAATTCTATTTCTAAACCCCTAGTAGAAATTATTCTAATTTACTTTTTTTATTTACATTTATTAATTATTTTTACAATTTTTCGTTGTTTTTATTCTTCTTTTATGTGGCACAAATTAAATAAACCGATTAAGTATAATTTAACACGATTGATTCATATAACAGGATTTATTTGAAGAGAATGCGGATGAGAGTAGTTCTAAATATAATCATACACAATCAGTAGAGCATAGTGTTGATAATAGATTATTTTGTCCGAGTTCTCAGAATATTCAGACCCCTGTAAACAAGAGACCGATGTGGTTTATTGGAAGCGAAGAGGAATCTGTGCAAGTAAGTTTCACTTCGTTGCAGTCTAGTCTCGCTAATTTATATATATATATAGGAAGTGAATCTTCTATCTCCAGTTGTATGAAGGATGATGTTTTAATATTGACTGGCATAAAATAATCACTTTCTAATGAAAATAATTAGATTCATCTTCATTAGAGCGTGATATGATTTGTATACTTGTATGTCTAGACCAGTAACTTAAAAAAGTGGGGTGTTCAAGAAGGTGTGAAAATGATGGTGACATCATCATACTTTGGGATATCATCACAAAAAGTAAACAATAATAAAAACTGCTCAAAGCAGTCTTCATTTGGTTCTTCAGGCCTGGCGGGAACCGTCGCTGCAATCGCGGCCGTTTCCTCGATGTCTGTTGCTAAAACTACGATCACAGATTCGCAACGAACGACAAAACTCCTCACGGAAGATAAAGAAAAAACCGTGCTTACTGACAGCTCTCTCGCCAAGCAGAAACCGGCAAATGAAGCAATTCACACGCCTGCGTGCACACCTGTTTCTACTGATTCGACTTCTGACAGCAGTGCTACACAACAGTGTGAAGAAACTTGGCCAGTAGATAGTATGCGCTACAATAAAGTTTATCATTCTCTTGCTACGCCTTCAGTTGAAAGATTACTGCCTATCGGAGTACAGAAATCACCTGGTAAAATAAGCTATGTAGTATAACAAATTACATTCTAAATGTTATTCGTTTCAGTAGTTAAATTTCCTTTGAAGCAATTAAATGAAAATATGAATGCAAGATCCCCTGATTCTCCTTTATCAAAAATGGATGTTCTATCAATTGGTAAGGATAGTAATATGAAAAAGAAAGTAGCTAGCTGTTTCTTACATTTATATATTTCTAGATTCTTCCAAAGAATGTGATACAGACAATAATTATTCTCCCGATTTGATTTCCTCTGATGTAGAGTCCCGAACAATCAATGTACCAGCGCAAGAAAGATTATTACCAGTTGGTACACATTCAAAGGAAATTAGCCTACTTGTTGAAAAAGTTAAACAAGCCTTAGGAATGCATTTAGGTTTGTTTTTATTCTTTGTTTAATTCAATGTTTATATTAACTCAATCTTTTACGATAGAAGAAGAAAAGCAAAAATTAGAAGATTGTAGTAACCAAAAGATTGCTAAACAAAAAGTACCAAGTCAGGTATGTAAAATTGTTTCAGTCCGTAGTATTTTGTATGTAGTATTTTGTTGGATGCAAATTTATTGTAATTTCAGTGTTCTGTGTTCACATGTAACTGTATTAACACATATTTAATTAGTAGTGTGCACATTTATTTGTAGTTGTCAAATTCTAATGATAGTTCTTCAACACAGAACGTTAGTCCAAGACGACTTATCAAGCAAGTTGCTCTTGAATCTCCGCCGCACATACCCGAACTAGAAGAGCATTCTGCTTTCTACAGACACGTGCAAGAAAACCGTAGTACGTCCTCAATCTCAATACTATTTTGCATGATTTTAATGATTATTCGTTTCAGAAGACACAATTCACAATCAAAGACAACGTATGCGGAAAACTAGTCATTTTGCAATGAGCTCTCATTCATTTGGCGAAAGTCAAAAACCAGGTTCATGGTATGGACCAACTTTCAGTACCTGGCTTGATTTGGAATCTCAACAATTATGTCATGCAAACACTGATTTGAAACAAAGTTCGTTTCGAATTGGCGATGAATGTGTCAGTGACAGATGCACTGAATGTGGTACAATATTAGAAGAATACAGTGATGAAGAAATTGGTTTATGTATAATTATTTTGGGTACTTTTATTCATCGAGAACCAGCATTAGCCGCTCCCTTGTTACCTGATATACTGAGTATTGTTGCTAAGTGCGTTACTGATATTTTTAAGCAGAAAAATTTAACTTGATTTGGCAATATTTTAGAGTTGCAGTAAATGCGATGTATCCATGGCAAGTTGAGACTAATGTACATCTACCTGGAGGCGCTATTAGTGTAGCTCACCAGTTTTTAAGATGTATTTTACATCAACTAGCTCCCAATGGTGTTTTTATTCAAATGTTTCAAACTCAGGCGACAGGTTTGTTTAAATTTTATACAAAATTATCTATAGATTCATCATTGAACATTTATACGAAATTGATTAACACATACTTTTTATTTATAGAATCAGCAAGAATGCAATTCTTCCGAAGTGTTTCTCAAGCTTTACTTGATTTCAATGAATTAAATCCAATAGCACCTTTACAACTTTTGTTAGAGGTAAAATATAAATTTTTGTGTGATCCAACAAAAGCGCGCAAAGCAAAGTTTGACTAAAACTGAATATAACTGCTTGAGTTTTAATATTTATTGCGCGCCTTTTTGTTACGGCGCCAATTTGCCAATGAATTATAAATACTACAAATTGTGTTAAATAATTTTTAGTGTTTAAATACTAAGAAAACTTTAGCTGTGGATACATTATCAGTTATCTTCCAAAACATGGCTTGTTATTTCGATTGTTTGCCCATTGAAGCTGGATTGGGACCTACCACCCCATTGTGGAATCCTCTTTTGGCTCAGTTAGAAATATTATTTAGACGTACAGTCTTCCTTCTAAATCAACTTGACGATGTTGTTCCTCTTTTGAGAATCATGGTTTCTGTTTTAAAGATTTCCGTGATTGCTCAGTACAAAGTATAGTATCTTTCTTTCTATTGTTGCCAATATTGATCATGATTACTGTTAATATTATTTTACAGGGAATTTTAGATCCATTTTCTAAAGTTTTGAGTCATGCTATACAGACTCAGCCATTAGATTATCATTATTTAGTTGACCTTTGTTATTTATGTAATAGAGCTTTTACAAAAGTAAGTTTATGTATTAAAAATGCTGGACAAATGTTATAGATTTTTATTTTTAGGAACGTGATAAATTAATTTTATGCAGAATGATGATTTTTGAATTAGTACAAGCATTGAAATTCAAAACTTCTATTCCAGATTCAAATTTATTGATGCTCATCAATTTAGCTCTACAGGTTTGATTAATTTTATGATGATGCAAATTTTGTTATTTGTTTTTTAAATTTATTTACAGGATATTGGAGGAGCAATTCCCACAAGTGTTGTATTAAATACAGCTCCAAGATACAATACAGAATATTTACATATATTTAGTACAAGTGTCTCTGATTGTATGAGACTTCACTTAGGAGATATTTTAGATTTCTTGACGGACTTCCATGCTTTAAATAAAATAAAAGTTAGTCAGATTAATTTAAATAATAAGCATACTTATTAATAAATATATTTTTAGAGTTACTGCAAAGGTACAAATATAGGATTGAATGACGATACTTTAGGTGGAATTGTGAAAAGTAGTATTGCACAATATGTTGCTTTAGAAATCACCAGAAGTAATGGAAGAGATCAAAGAGCTGTAACAAAATATTTTCCATGGCTATGTCATACTGCATCTTTACAGCAAGGGTATATTAATTAGAATTAAATACAATGGCTGGTAGCACAAGCTCTGTTTTTGCTTGTTTTAAGAGCAGTGTATTTAGGTGTTTTAGCTATCTGTAACATGTTAAAACCGTGCTCTTAGAACACTCAAAAACAGCTTGTGCTACCGGCCATTATGATTGTAATTAGTATGTTGCATCATGTTCTAGGTCATTAAGAGTGAGGTAGAATACATTCAATGATTTTGAACATTTTGTTAACCAAAATAAATTTCTATATTATTTTTTAGTTTATGTAAGGCATGACAAGTTTAGAAACGGAACATTTATAATTCCATTATTTTTCATTGTTTATTTTTTCAGTGCAAGGGAATTTTTAGAATGTATTGGTCACGTTCGTTTACTATCTTGGTTATTACTTGGTTCCTTGACTCATTCAGCAATGTACGGAGCAAGCAATAATCATTCACCATCGTCTCTAAGTCAGCCAATTCCACAAGAAGCGTCTTGTCAAATTGCTGACCATATACAAGTCATCATGACTGGATTTGCAGAACAACCAAAAGCTTCCGTTTTACATATGTCATCTTTATTTCATGTTTTTATACTTTGTCAAGTAGGTTGTTCATTAGGAAAGATCGACATTTAAATGATTATTATATTTTATTTGTAGTTGTGGACAGTATATTTGGAACATGGTATTTGTAACAATTTACAAACGATAGAAGTATACAACACAACAATGAATATTTTGTTTGATTTTTGGGGTAAAGTTACACCTTGTGTACTACAACTTGTATCACATTCAAAAATGGTAATTATGTGCCATGTCTAATAACTTTACAATTACGTCATTGAATTCGTTTATAATATTCATATCTGTTATTATAAAGTAATTCTTTAGTCATTTGACTTGGGTTATATGTATCATAAATTATTCGAGCACATATTGAAGCTTAATTTTTCTTCCAGTTAAGTGAAATGGTTAGTTTACATTTTCTATGCATGTTAGAAGCTCTGATTGAATGTCGATCAACATTTTTATGTAAATTATTACCGTTGTGGACACCAATTCTGTTTTCTCATCATGTTCAAGTAAGTAAACAAAATAAAAAATATAATAATTTATATCATTTCCAAATGTTTCAGCTACCGGGGCATTTACATGTAAGATTACAAAATTGTCGAAACTGTCCACCGATTGTTAGTATACAAATTTTACCAAATAAAATAAAACAGCCTGTTAGTAATCCCGTACTTTTGCGATGGTTGCAAAGGTTGCAATTTAAAATGGGACAAATAGAATTACAATCTTCAACAGCAACACAATTTTATTCCCTCTGAGAAATAAAGTTAATATATTCCGCTGTACAATTATCAATGTTAAATCAATACGAATTACGAAAAATAATCGTGATTAAAAACGAATTATCTAAATTTTAATGTGTTTTCGTTGTAATTACTATGTTACATATTAGGTTTTTTTTTATAATGGACAATATTTAATCAATTTATTATTACGTTATAACTTATTATAATTTATTATTGTTATCTAATAATAATTTTGTTTTGTAATTTGTATCAATGCTGATTAGAAATAAATAAATAGATTTGTACTTCGATATTTTTTTATAGATCTATATTTGTTTCAGCTCATGTATCGATTGCATTTTTTCAAGAATTCTCATTTCTGAAAGACAGATCCTGAATAATGAAATAAGATTCTAGTAGACAGCGAAAGGGCGGGGCTTGATTAGCTGCATTGCTTTGTTGCCAAATCAACTTGTTGTTCATGCAACTAACTTCACTTCACTTCATTTTTGGTGTGTTGTGTTGATAAAGCAGATCTGTCAAATGTTACATGTCATATTTTAAAAATCAACAATAATAAACTGTTATGGAGCAGTGGTCAAAAGAAAGATTAATTTTAGAAGTTACAAAATTAGAAGAAAAATTGTCCTTTTACCAAACAAAACTAAGAGGCATGATATTTAACCATATGTTTTTTGCACCTTAACCTTATAAAAGTTGTTTATATTTGTTCCAGATTTAGTTACAGCTTATAAAAGTTTAGTTAAAGAAAAAGAAGCTCTAGAATTAAGTGTTAAAGCATTGCAAAATGTCTGTCAGACAGAAAAACAGTCTAGCGAAAACCAAACAACTGTATGTTGTTCTTTACATGTTATGTATTAATATAAGAACATTGCTAATGTTTTTGTTTTAGACAAATAATGTGGTTAATGTGGAATCTTCACTGAAAACTTCACCGTCCAGAGAGCAAGAAAAAGAAAATAGTTTCAATGCTGAAGTGACAACACTTATGAATTCTCTTGCAACACTTTCAGCTGAAAAATGTCGCATGGAAGCTTCTTTTCAAGCAGATAAAAAGTCATTACGACAAGAAAAAGAAAAACATGAAGTGATAATTAAAGAATTACAAGAGAAATTAAAGAAATTAACCTTCGAGTCTTCCAGAGAGATAGAGCAATTAAAATCTAGATTAATTATTGAAAAACACGAAAGAGAAAAGGAGCAGAATGATAATGTAGTCATGATGAGTGAACTTCAAAGATTATTATCTCAAGAAAAAGAGGATAAAATGAATTTGGAGAAAAAATTATCGGAATTAACACCAAAGTTTCAATTACTTGTAAATAAAGAAGAAGTAGAACGTTACAAAGAGAAAGATATAACTGAAAGGTTTGTGCATCTACAGAAAAAACATCTTACTGTTCTTGAAGAAGAACGAAAAAGAATGTTACAAGCAGAGCAAGAGTCCAAAGAGCAAATTGCAATTCATGAACGAAGAGTCGCAAATTTAGAAACCAGATTAACTGAATTATCATCGACAGTAGCAAATTATCACCGATTGAGACAAGAAGACCAAAATGAAATAACGAAACTAAAAGCACACATTGCAGAGTTCGATAGCCCAACTAAGTTAAACGAATGTCAAGAAGAACGGGAATTTGATGTAATTAAAAATGGCAGCGAAGCTGAATTAACTGCCTATGTTAAAACAATTGTCGATAAAATGATGAAATATAAATCTTTATTATTAAACGCAAACCAATATTTGGGCAAATCGGTTGAAGTCAATTCTATTTTATGTGACAAATGTAATTCGTACGAAGTTCATTCGGTTAATCTTGAAGTACATCGTAAATTATTAAATGAATATGAAAGTTTGATGCAGCAATTTAAGGAATCATCAAAAACTATCGATGAAATGGAAAATTTAAAAATAAAAATACAAGTACTACAAGATCGGAATTCATTTCTAACTACTCACATTGAAGAAACAATAAAAAAATATGACCTGCAAGTTAAATCTTTACAAGAACAAATGAACTCAGTATATTTAAAACACTCCAAAGAAATCGATTCCCTCCATAATACTTACAAATCGCAAATCATCGAATTAGAAAATCAGCTGCAAAAACAAAGAGACAGAACTTTAGCCCTTTTAGATGAAAAAGAGCAAGAAGTTTCTACTTTAAAATCATCGTTCCAAATATTTTTACCGGGCAGTCGACACAGCTTGGAACACAAACAGGTAAATTGTCTTATATATAAAAGTGCCATGCCCAGGAATGGGTAAATAGGCGTAAAAATGATATAAAATTTTAGAGTGTAAATCATTCCATTAAGCATTCCCAACTAAGTGGCGTTTTAGAAGGAAATTTAGAGGTAAGTACCGGAGAGAGTCCTCATATTTTACATTATGCTCATGAACTGGCGCGCCGAGATGTGGACATCACAAGTTTGAGAAAAACTTGTAACCAGTTGGAATCAATGCTACATGAAGCGAATAAAGAATTAGTGTTATATAGAGAGAGAAATCGAGAAGAAGTAGCACGATTAAATGAAGTAATAGCTAGGTATTTTTTTCATTTTCAATGCTGTTTCAAGTTTTTACTGTTTTTTATATTTCCAGACTAGAGAGATGCCAAACTCGAGAAGGAGCAAATCTCGAATATTTGAAAAACGTTACTGTTAATTATTTCTTATCTCAAAGTGCTAGCAGCAAGCGACATATGTTCAATGCTATCGCTACTGTACTTAAATTCAGTGAGGCTGAAATTCAAGCATTAAAGAATAAATTGTAACTATTTTTATCTAGTAATAGTAATAAATAGTAGCTAAATCTCAGTGTATTATAAAAATCTTCGACTTGTGTGGCCTTAATATTTATTCAATAAAATTAATAAAAAAATTATCTGCTATGTGATTTGTGTATATCATTGAAATTCATAATTTTCTTATAAAATATTTATGACATGTTTTGATATTTAAATAAATTAGTCGTACGCATGCGTTCTGTGAACTGCGTGTCTAGCGTTGTAAATGATTTGATGTCTCGTGTAGTATCGGCAACATTGGCGTAATTATATATCCGGAGTATAGAAATTCGCAGAAATGAATGTATCACCACCTAGTTGAAAAATTAGAAACTATCTACTTTGTAATGCTTCCTATCAAATGAATATGATCGTTGCTTTGAGATGTATTTTTTTCATATAAATTTTTATTTATGTTTTTACATCATGCAGTGAGTTTGTGGTATGTTATTCGTTCAACATGACTGTGGATTTCACCGATTATTTTTGGGTATGTGCTTATTTTTCCTAATAACTTAATGTTGGTGGGCGTTTTTTTCTTAATGTCATTTTTACATGTTATTCGTTTATTAATTAAAACATATTTAAAAAAATGACGTGAAAGAAAATATTTGCATGGTTGTAATGTAGTATATATTTACATTTCATTATGACAGTTTGTTGTGTGTAGAATAGTAAACATCTATATAGAGATATGTAAATGGCTCCAGAATCTATATTTTGTTTGTTAACTAATTAATTTCAGGGAGACAAAAACAATGGTTATGATGTGTTGTATCATAATATGAAATATGGACTGGTTGCAAGCAAAGAATTGTCAGAATTTTTTCGAGAAAGGTGTCGTACTCTCATCCATGACTATGATATCATAATTGTAACCTTTATTGAAATGTTATAGGTCAAGTATCGAAGAAAATTATTCCAAATTATTAAGTAAATTAGCTAAGCAAGCAAGTAGTTGTTGTATTAATGGAACCTTTGCACCTCTGTGGCAAGTGTTGAAGACAACTTCAGAAAGACTTGCAACTTTACATATGCAGATGGTACATAAAGTATCAGAGCTAGTTAAAGATGTCAATAAATATGCTGATGAATTGCACAAGAAGCATAAAATTGTACGTATACTTGTATATTAAGTTATGTATTTCCACTAATTCAATTATGATAATTCAAGGTAAAAGAAGATGAATCAGGGACATTAGAAGCAGTACAAGCAATCCAATCTACCACGCTTATGGTTCAAAAAGCTAAGGATTTATACACGCAGAAAGGATTAGAAGTAGACAAACTTAAGAAAGAAAGTGCCTCACCTAAAGATATTGAAAAAGCTGAATTAAAATTAAAAAAGGCTTATGAAGATTACAAGACATTCGTAGAAAAGTATTCTGTTATCAAAGATGATTTTGAACGAAAGATGTCTATTACTTGTCGACATTTCCAAGAAATCGAAGAAGCCCATTTGATGCAAATGAAAGAGTTCTTACAGACATACGCTGAAGTAGTACAAACAAATCATGATCTTGTCGGTCAGGTACAATCAGAATTTAAACGGCAATGTATAGAAATGACTGTAGAGAAGCTTCTAGAAACGTTTGTTCTCAGTAAATATACGGGTTTAGAGAAACCAGGTTTGCTTGATTGCAGTAGTAGAGAATGGAGAACGGAATGGAACTAATGGTGTTCTGTTCTGTTTAGGTGTGATTGAGGTGGACGAGTTAAACCTAACTAACTCAGCAGCAAAGTGTCAGACTCAGCCAGAGTCTGAAAAAGCTGAGCTAAGTACAAGTGTGACCAGTGTCGCGAACTCCAACGACGGTAACGCAAGTGTTGTAAAACCTTCAAAGCGTGAAGGTAATCAGCAGGGTCACGACATAACTGGTATGCAAGCGCAAGCGGCTAAACAGTCATGGTTTCCGCCAACACAAGCTACTACCAAACCATCCCGTCGTACTACTTCCCTTTTAAATCTCTTCATGTCCAACCCTCCGGGTATGTGACTCTTTTCTATTGTTCTTTGTGCTGTTTATCGTTATCGTATCGTATCGTTATCTTTATCGAAACACGGTTAGGTTGAGTTAAGTTTTGAGTGCGTTGCTTCTTGTTAGGCTGCCGTTGCCGTTCGTTATCCGTTATCGTGATCGTTGTATTTTATGTTTGTTTGTAACTGTGTGTAACAGAAGACTGGTACTGGTGCTTGCCACGCTACCCGTCTTTGCACATGATTTTTTGTGATTACAGGTAGCAAAGATTTTGGGGGGGAGTGTCCTAGTTCGGCACCTTCAAGTCCCAGCATTCCCCCCGGCGCCGGCCTAACAATTGGCGACTCTCACAACCACGAAGCACACATCACGCGAAATCCAATGCGAGGATCCAAGTGTAATTGTTACCTCTTAATCAAACTATCCGTTCTGTTATCTGTTACTGTACTTGTGCAGTTCCGTATCACCAACTTTCAATCAATTCAATTCTGTAACACATTGAAGAGCGCGATCGCTGTTCAGTTTGGTACAGCATCCAAATTGAAACTGACTGTTATCAACGCACGTTTGACATAGCATTGTACAGTGTTCAAGTGTTCAGGTTCACAAGCATACAGAAGCGGTTGTACTCGGAACGTAGATTTCGTAAGATTTGCTTGACGTACTGTGATTTGCTCTGTGCATGATCCCGACCTAGTTTCAGTGTACGTATGTTTCGTTTATCAATTACATCACACTGAGCAGCGTCTTCCCTCTTGTTTCCCACTTCGCCTCTTTCTCTTATTTATTCGCACACATCACATCACATACATTACAATTGATCATCGATCACCGATCCTGAGCTCGCTTACCCTTACCGAATACCGATCGGTTTGTAATGATTGATTCTGTATTATAGTGAATGTTCTCTAGTGCACGCGAATTCGACAACGGTAAATGAGTACAGCTTACAGATCAGATCAGCTGCAGCGCACATACCATCCTACTCCTCCAACCCTTTCATTCTTGCTGTGTTGGTGGACTGCTATTCTTTCAACAGTTTCTATAAACATATAGGTGCTCTTTCTTAAATCATCTTTTTGTGCTAGACTGTCGTATCAAACATCACTTATGGATAGATGGTTTCATCTCATTTGAATCGTTCTAAACAGCCGTTTTTCTTTTTCTCTAACTTGCAAATGTCTACATTTCCGTTTTTCACTTTTGGTAAAACAAAATGTTGGAAAATACAGAGTTTACATTTGGAAATTTAGGCATTTTTGCATCCAACAATCTACTTTAACATGAGTCCTATTGCTACCTAATCTAACTTGATTTCAATTAACCTATTTTAACCCAAATATATATATATATATATATTCAACGGCTTGGGAACAGTTCAAGAGGGATAACCATTGATAGACAGCAGTTTGATTTTCACGAAATGATCTACTTCTTAGTCTGCTATGCATACAGTTTGAAACATCCCGTATGTACAAACGTAGTTTGTACCATGGACACTTATTTTTTGTTGAGCGAGTACTTGATGTATTGATTTTGTTATTTTTTTCTTTGAAGCTAAGAATAATTCATTAATAAGATAACCATCGAGGTCTCTGCTCATAAATTGTTTTGGATTTAGTTCACAGTGTGTTTCCCTTTTTCTAATCTACTTAGCTGTTACATGTTCTCTTTACATGTATTTGTTATTAATCGATTACATTTTAGGGTTCCTAAGAAGTCGAAGAGATAAAGTGAAATTAAAAAAAACTAAAACAAAAAAGAAAGAAACTGTCGATAATGTTAGCAATAAAGAAGAAAAATCTGATATGTATGTCTTATGTTATTAGTTTTCCGTTTTATATTGAAACATTTCGAATTTTTTATTTACTTGCAGGGATGAAAAAGAGGACAGCACTAAAAATGTTGTTACTACAGAATCTGAAAACACAAACATTGAAGTGGACGAAGATGGTTTTTGCATTCGACCTAAAACATCTCAAGTTTGGACTAGCGACAAAAATAGTTTTTATTCTTCATCTGATTCAGATTCAGGTATGCATTTTTATTCTAAATTTGTATCAATTCATTCGTTATATTATTTTTAGACGATGAACGCGAACAAAAAATCCGGGTTGAAATTAAACCTCTTAATAATGGATCTGCACCTATGTCTGCTAGTGTAGACGAACTTCGAGCCACAGTTGGGAACTTGTCTTTATCACCGATCGGAGCCATGCTAGACAGAAGATGTTCCAACTTCGAAAATCAAGACGTAAATATGAAACGTTCTCAATCTGTGTCACAGCAGCTGGGCAGTAAAGTGAGCGGCGATTTGTTGGGCTTGAATTTACAAAGTCCGGCGGCTTCAAATGCGTCGACTCCAACAGGTTCACATCCTTATGCTCCACTGCAGAGCCCTTCGGTTCTCCAGAGCCCTTCGCAGACTACAATGAATAGTCCTACATTTTCATCATCTTCCAGATACGCAGACCTGGGTGATCTATTTTCAGAAGTTGGTGATATTCAACCTCAAGCCGGATCGATCAAATCTACACGCCAGACTCCTACACCTACGTCGGGATATATGTCTATTCCCCGTCCTCCTTCTCGCAGATCTGAGGTTTGTAATAAGATGAGCCGAAGTATTTTAATATTACAATGAAGTTACATTCAAATATGAACTTGGAAAGTTTATATTTTGTATGCACAAACTTACATAAATATGTGATCTCGTAACATGTTCTGTAATTCAAGCGCGAACATTTAGAAAAACTAATTGATAACATCTAGAAATTTGAGAATTTCTAAGTGCACTAATACATTTTTAGATTACGCAACAATCCTTCACCATATTCATTCGTTTTTTCTTAGGTTGGTAGTAAAAAACAATTAAAGCGAAGCACTAATCTGAATTGTGTAACTTTGTTATAAAACTAATATTAATAATATTGTGTGTGTTTCATAGGGTCCATCGCCCCGCGGAAGAGTAAGTCCATCGACGATTTCCCGAGCAGATAGCGTTGGAAGTCTGGAATTCCGCACAGCTTGTGTTCCAGTGGGCGTATCTCGTGGCCCATCGCCTTTGACGATTGGCATGGCGGACACAATACCGCTTGCAGTAGCTTTTCATGAAATTGTACACTCATATTTCCGCGGCATGGATGAAACTAAGTATATATCTATTGGCGAATAACCTGGAAATATTTTTTTTCGTTACTGATAACTTTATAGAAAATATATTCAAATGAACATTTAGAAATTATATTTCACTTATTTAGTTACAGTTAAAATGAAGCGAAAAAACTTATGTCCCATGTAAATTGCCTATTCCTAGTTGCATCACACTTTTTAAAACCTGTTTCTAAGCAAAGGAATAAATATTTTAAATTTATCCTTGATTTTATTTTCATGATACATTTAAGGAATACTTGACATAACTGTCAAGTTTTGATCTAAAATGTAGCTCTAAAAATTATTTTACTTTTAACCATTATAGGAGAAATTCCTAATTTCGAATATTTGATATTTAGTGGATGTTCTGTGAATGTTCAGGGGTTCGTGCTACCCCATTTAATTGGATATAGCGTGGTGTTATGTATGTATGAATGTAATTTGACTGATAATTGTTTTGTAGCCAAATACAAAAAATACGGAATCTCTATTTTTAAGTAGTCAATACACCAAGTTTAATTTTAAGAAATAAATTGTACGTGCAGCAACATTTAAGGAATCCTTATTATTTAAGTAGCTGTGATGCAACCAGACATTAGTAATAATTATAAATGATATTTTTAGATGTCAGGTAAAAATGTCGGGTGACATGATGTTATCGTTCCCAGCTGGTATTGTGACAGTTCTCGCAAATAATCCAAATCCAGCAAAATTAGTGTTCAGAGTTAAAAATACTCAGCGCTTGAATAGTATCATGCCGAATAAACAGTTAGTTACCATGTAAGTTTAATTTTATGAATGTTAAGTATAGGTTCATTGAATATTTTGTTGTTGACAGTGATACAGTGCAATCAGGAAGTGATAACTTAGTTCTAGAATTCAACATGTCTGCCTTAAGTGCCCTGTTAAAACGGCAGTCTGAACAAAATCCAGGAGCGTCTTACTTTAACGTTGATATTTTGAAATATCAGGTAGGGGTAGGCATTTCCATACTAAAATGGGCAGTATAAAATATAGTTCCATCATTGCTAGAAATGCAATATTCCTAGAACCTATTCTATACTTTACCCTACCGAATCTTTTATACTGTGTACTTACTATAAATGATTTTCTGTATAGGTGAAAACAAAACCTGGAGCAAATTCTTGCCCGTTCCAATTAGTAGCCTATTGGAAGTGCGAAGTAAATCACACTGATTTAAAGATTGACTACAAGTACAATTGTCATGCCATGAGTTCTCCATCGCCTTTGTTGAACGTCATCGTCGCAGTACCTGTGGACGGCGGCGTGAAGAGCATGCAGTCTAAGCCTGTGTCACAATGGTAAGCCAACGTTCAGCGTTCAGTATTTACATTTAACGTACAATGTTTGTACTTTTGTTTTAGGGTTTCCGAGAGTAATCGAGTGCTGTGGAAATTCACAGAGCTTTCCCAACACTCAGAGAATTACGGTATCGGTTCAATGAGGGCTAGATTTGATCTAGAGTCAGGTCCAAGTACACCTTCTACTATATCCACACAATTTAATTGTGAAGGCACTACACTTTCTGGCATAGATTTTCAGTTAATGGGGTCCGGTTATAGATTGTCATTAGTAAAGAGAAGATTTATTTCAGGTAAGTGTAAGCTTCTAGTTTTCAAGTTCAGTTGTCCGATGGATGATTTTATTTTAGGAAAGTATATTTGTGATGGCAACACGGACTCAAAGTATAATAAATATAGTACGCCCCCTACCTCTGGCGGAGCGGATTGCTAGCATTCCAATTGATTTTCAATATTATTTTTTGCAGTTTATGATTATAATTTGTTTTTTATCTAATTAGTTCTGAACATATCATGTTATTAATTTATCTGTATTATATAATATTCTTCGAGTATTTTTTATTG
The DNA here is from genome assembly GCA_947425015.1 of Pterostichus niger. Taxonomy (NCBI): domain Eukaryota; kingdom Metazoa; phylum Arthropoda; class Insecta; order Coleoptera; family Carabidae; genus Pterostichus; species Pterostichus niger. The sequence continues at coordinate 15,646,916 of OX380347.1, forward strand.
TTAAACATTTCAGAATTTTATGTTCGTAATTTTAAAATTATTTGCATAATACAATATATAAAATAAAGTATAACGAAATAGATATTTCTCATTGTATATGAATATTTTCGTTAATGTGTTTATTTCGACATATTTTATTTAAATTAAATATACCACAAGCTTTATAAATCTGATTATCATCATGTATCAGGTGTTTTTATACTGTATCAAGATTTTAGAAAATTTAATTGTACATTAAGTATAATTGTTAAATATAGCTAATTTAAAATATGTCTCGTTCATTTTCCAAATAAATAAGAATACAAGCTTTTAAAACATATTATTAACTCTTATCAAAACAATATATCCCTAATATATATATATATATATATAAAATTATATAATTTTTAAATTTACATATTTTGCTTATACAAAGGCCTAATTTAATTCTTGATGTGCTAGACGCAGAATTTATTTCTTTAACACTTTTATTTGCAGCATTTATTACAAAAATCAAAATGTAACCATTGTTTAAAAAAAAAACTGTTACCAGCTACATGTGATTTATCACTTCCGGTTATTCCATTTTAACAAAAATCTATTATGTTTTTTCTATTGATATAGGAGTCTTATATGCCAAATTTGAAAAATTTTGGATTATATTTTAAAGAAGGTAGTTTTGCATTAAAATCTATTATAGGCTAAATTTTCAACTTTTTTATATTCATCTTCTATCCTTCTTTTGACAGTTTCTTTCCCATCCTTTAATTATTCAATAAATACAAAGAGAGGTGCACAACTAGATGTTACTCTAATGCAACAACATTGGCATTAATTTTTTTTATTTTATTCTAATTTTTTGTTTTAATCCATAGCAAACTTACAAAAACAATAAAATATATAATTTTAAAATTTAAATATCGCTTATACAAAAGACTAATTTAATAATTTTTGTAATAGACGCAGAATTTAAGTCTCTAAAACTTTCAGATTTCAGCGGCAATATCTATTTTTACCATCCCTGAATCCATTTTGACTAATTTCGCCGTGACGTCTGTACATACGTATGTATCTCGCATAAATAAAAAATTGTAAGCCGTAGAAAGTTAAAATTTTGTATTGCGGACAGTTATAACATCTAGTTATGTACCTCCCTTTTTGGTCATTATGTAATTTCCGGAAGCGGTACTTTACTTCAAGCCTATATTAGATTTTAATGAAAATTTATATTAAAATATAATCGAAAACTTTTCAAATTTGGTATATAAGACTACTTATCAATAGAAATAACATAATAGATTTTGGTTAAAATGGACTAACCGGAAGTGATACATTACATGAAGTTGGTAACAGTTTTTCTTGAAAAAAATTGGTATTATTTTGATTTTAGAAATAAATGCTGCATATAAAAATTTTAGAGAATTAAATTCTGCGTCTAGCACATTAAGAATTATTAGATTAGTCTTTTATATAAGCGAGATATGTAAATTTAAAAATTATATGTTTTTTGTAATTAATTTTGCTATGGATTAGAACAAAAAAAAAAGTTAAAAATTCATGTCAATGTCAAATTACATCAAATATGTGCAATAAAAAAATCTATAGTTTAATACGCATACAAGGAAGTCATGTGGTGTTCACATCAGATCATTGACATTAAATTTATTTTTTTTTATATTTTTTCTCCTAATCCATAGCAAACCTAATTACGAAAACCAAAAGGTATATAATTTTTAATCAAAATGGATTCAGGGATGGTCAAAATGGATATTGCCGCTAAAACCTGATAACCGAAAATTTTCACGATTACAATACTTCTTTTACTTCGCACAAGGAAGTAAAAATTATATACCTTTTGGTTATTAAGTTTGCTATGGGATTAGGAGAAAAAATAATAAAAAAATCATAAATTTAATGTCAAACAATATGTTGCTTGCAAGTTCTATCAGGTCTATTTTTTCTCATAAATTAAACTTCCTTCCCGGTTTTTTTTCCATAACAATTTTTTTCCTTCAAATGAAAGATGTCAGTCTCAAAATGCTTGTCAGTGTGTCAAACAGTGGAATACATGACTAAAGAATTTGTTATTCCAGAATAAAAATATGTGTATTATTATCGAACTCATGGTAACACAGGTTTAAAAAATAATTCTGGATTAACTAATCCAGAAATAAGTAAATATTTATTATTACACACATAATTAAATAAAAACATTTTTATATTAATAGTAATATTTACTTTGTTATACGAAGTAATATAAAGTATAGCAGTCGGGCCAATATTCGAAAAATTTCGCAATGATTTGTGTGTGTGTATGTTTTTTTTTCTGTCATAATAATACTTTCTGTGTAATAGTAATACAGAGTGATTCAAAATGATTGACCATCACGAGATAATTATAATGCATCGACGAGGTATATTTGTTCTGTTTTATGTTATCATTCATCTTATAATCTCTATGCAATAATTCCTACTTCCTTTTGTCAAATATTTAAGGTTAGAATAAGAATTGTTGTCTATAAACGTTAAATTTAAAAACTTTGTTAAAAATATCGGTTTTTCCATATAACAATATGATCCATTTATACCCAGCAATAGTATATTACAAAAATAAAATTAAATAAATGTTAGTTATTTGTTCAATAGAATTTGTTTATCTTTCAAGATATTACTGTGTTACGTTCTTGCAGATATCAAAATCTTTAGAGCCATAGCTAATCTAATTATTCCATTAATTAATAAATAAAAATAACTATATCATCACGCCTTATATTTATTACTGTGAATTATATATTTATGCACGTATCGTGCATATCGTTGTTGGCTGTGGGAATCAAACCCGCGTTCTCAGTACCACTGAACCACCGACACTATTAATTAATTAGAGCATGACTTGAATTTATAAGCAAAAATATAATTATATGTAAGTGGTTCGAATACTTGAAACTATTGAAATCGGAATGAATTTCCTGTAGCAAATAAATAACCATATTCATACTGTGTTCTCTGATTTCTTGCAGCTTACGCAACTTGGCTGAATTCGGCATTCAGTGCCGAGAGTCGAGCCTACCGTTTGACTTCATACTGTTCACCGCGGTCCTTGTTGCCGAATCACCCAGTTCAGGAAAAAAGATAAGTGATACTATCATTTATTTATATATTTTAATTAGTCTAAAAAGTATGTAGTCCATGAAAATAAATCAGATGCAAATTTGCACAAATTTAAGAGTTGTACAAATCTGTTAAAATTAGTTTACACCTACATAGCGTATTAGTTTAGTTATCTTAAACTGGCCTGAATCACATATATTACTTTTATTTTACTTGTTTATAAATAAAAATATAACAATAACAATATTAATAATTGTTTATAATAATATTAAAAAGTAAGAATATAAATATTGTATTTGAAGTGTATGTTTGTATATCTTTAGAGTGGTTACGTTTCCTATCTGAACAATTAGTGGCTAATTAACCAAAAATAAACGTTATGAAGTATGTGTACACTACTATAGAAGTTGTCTATCTCTTTCTAGTACATTGTAATTATCGGAGTGGGATTTGAACGTAAGTTGGGCCGGAACTAGACAATCATGCAACGAGTACGAGCTCATTCACTTGCCAAGCAAACGTCGACGAATAAAGATAAATTTTTGAATTTCTGCCTTGTTAAAAGGCCTTCCTAACTATAGACCGATATCTTATCGTGGGTTTGATTTATAGTTATACTATAAGATCATATTCACGAGTCGATATCGTGTCTTTTATTATCCATTACGTACATATAAGTCGTGCGTGGTTTAAATCTTGAGTGAAAAAGTTTTCGTGTGTTGTGTTGTGCCCAGAGAAGATTCCGGGTTGCAGTTGGCAGTTGCTAAAGCCTTCTAAATTGTAGGTACATTTTTTAAAGCATTTTAAAACTATTCTGTTGATTGTTTTCTCTATTATCATTATTCTCGTTTATTTTTATGTGTACTAATATATTTTTTCAAATGTTGCAGGTTCCGGAGAACTTAGAGGAGGCAAGGTGAGTAACAATATACATGTGCTTTCTTGTCTATCTCTTTTGCAGTAGTACTGTAGGAATAAATCTATTTACTCATTATTATATTTTTCATACTTCCTAAATGTGATTCTTAACTTGAGTCAATATTTGCTATTTATTCAAAAATATTTATACAAATGACTAATTTAAATAAATGTTTAGATTGACCCAAATTAACTCTTAACTGAAAATATTTATCAGCTATTCAATAATTTTTTTTTTGGGACTTAAATAAATAAATACAGGATACAATCACATTTATGCATATATTTTCTTTATTTCCGAAGCACATGTCGCACCCACATGTAGTTTAGTTGGGCCGTGCGTCGAGCATCGAATGTCCGCAATTAAAACCGAAGTATTACATAATACCATCCGTACTCTTAACTTTGTTATATACATGAATAATTTATTTATAGTAAGGTTTTAATGAACCTTCGTTCGTTTATAATTATGAAATTATATAAATTTAAAACGTTTAAAGTTCGCGACAGATCAATTGCTTTAAGATTATATTTGCTTAAAGAATTTTTAAACAAGTAAAATCAGTCTCAGTTACTTTCAATAACAAAACAAGAGACTTAAGAGCAGACTTGTATGGATACAGAATGCCTGTGGTGTTTCTGTGGTTCGCTAGCACCTTCTGCAGGCTTATGGGGTCTCCTAAAGAACTTCAAACTATTATCAAGAGCCTGTATCAGTGAAGAAAAAGACAGTTTTTTTTTTCATACAGTATACGTGCAAATTATTGAATATTTTTTATAATATAGTTTGAGAAACACTTCAATATTTAATTTTAAAACACACACTTTTATTTTGTTGATGAATGAAGTAAACTTGTGTTCGAATTCGTGTCGGTATGCGTGATTTTAAATAAATTTAGGCTAGTCTGGTTTTCACATGGAGTGTTTTGAATTCTTAGGCGATTAAATTATATATACAGTCCCAGAAAATTTTCTAAAATACATATAAGATTGAATTATTTATAAAGTAAGATTGCATATATTCCAGAAAAATTGTTAATGTTTTTTTAAAATAATATTTTTAAATAGGTTGTATTTAACCGAGCACAAAAATTTCAGCTCTATATTATTCATAATCGGTACCCAAATAACTAGAGTCTGCTAATCTATTTCTCAATTTCAACACCAAATATTTATTTTTGCTATTGCCATTTAATTTAATCCGGAAAGCTTATTTACTATTCGTGGATATTAAAAATTATATTTTAAGATCGTTTACTATTTCTGATGTTCATTTATTATTTTTAGTATTCTTTGAATTATTTCTGGTCAGAGCAATACAGTTTTTATTGATAAAATGATTCCGGTGCTCATTTAAATTATTCTCTTTTTAAATTATTTGGGTAAAAGTCTGGTAAAAACAGTAATAAATATGTTGTTTTAAATTGACCAGGTGTGCCAGACAAGATTGTGTGAATGAGGAAATTTTCTATGCATTGTGGAGAACAAGAGATCGTGTTTGCGATTTCAAAATGAATGAGAATTTACGTGATGAATAAATGTATTGGGAGAGAGAAAGTAAGGCGCATTTTGTTGATTTGATGAGTGAAATATGGACGATTGATTTCTCGTGCTCAAATTAACTTATTCGGACACGGGGAGTACAATGCCGTTGAACGCATCTTTATATTTTGCTTAGTTTTTGAGAAGAATTCAAGATGATGGCTATGTTATAAATACCTAGAAACTTTTTAACTGATTGAATGTGTTCTACAGGAAATGTCAGCAACTCTCGATGCAAGCTGGCTTCAGAGACAGTGATGCGAACAACCTGGTGGGGAAACCTTTGGAGGAGACCAATTACAAAAGCAAACGAATTGGGTAAGAATTATTTATGTAAAATAATAAGTATTTGAAGTAAATAAATGAAATGGTAAATCTTTCGCTTTCTAGGGCACGGGCAGCGGTTTCTGCCTCAGCTCTGGAAGATGGCTCCTTGATTTCAGTGGCTCAGGTTGATGGATTCTGCAGAGATACGGTGAGTAATTTCGAATAGAAATTTTGTAAAACCATCTTCCAAATTATTTGAAAGATTGTTAGCTTTCCAATAAGTCAATTCGTAAATGACGAAGCTGTAGCTCTCTTGTGCTGTTATTATTATGAATTTTTAGTAGCATCGTGGTATTGTTATCGCTTCACTAGCGCGAGAGTTTCTGTGGTGAAGTGTAGCAAAGAAGTAAATAAATTTACAGTTTCTTGCAGATCACTTCGGCGGGTTCTTAAACTGGACAAAGACGAAGGGAACTAAAACTACTGAACTGACTGCGCATTTATGTTGAAGCCAGTTTGGCGTACTGGTGTTGTTAGTCCGGGGCACCGGCACCAGAAGGTGGTGATGGTGGCGACGACGATCGCTCCTTCATGTTGAAGAAACTCCAGGTGCACGGAAATGTTCTGGCATTGTTTTCCAGTGTTATTTGGAAACAAAAGTTGCTGCTTTGAAACAACTTGAAAAGATAAACCGACTTCTAAAAGGTAATAAATGTATATAAACATTATAAAATATATTGCAGTAAATACGATTTAAATGTTAACTTAAATAACAATTAAAATCTGTCAACATTTTATTGTTGACTCGATTGTTGAACTGGCAGTTGAATAGTATGTATCGTTTTCTGGGATGAAAATGTTTGAAATTAGCTCAGTTTTTGCATAAAGATTATATCCAGTTAGTTTTGCTATTAAAAATATTCTGAATACAACTCTGTTGGGGAAAATAACTTACAACTTTGTAAATATAACTTCTAAAAAATTGTCAGCATTTGTGTGTGTGTCTAAAAATGATTTTACGAAACATAGCATGTGCTTGTACAAAATACAAAGCATAGTTTAGTAATAGTAACTTATTAAACCGATTAAAAATTAATTTAAAGCCACAGCACATGGCAAAATATTCAAAACGAGCATATAGTGTAAATACAAATGTTGTTAAAGACGTTATATTATATAATTACGAAAATTCGAGATTTTTTAAAGTATTAAATATATTCGCATTGTGCCAATTTGGTTTCTGGGCTTATTTAAGGTGAAGCATCCGCTTAATTAAATCTTAAGTTAGCTGCAGAACACTTGATCTGACTTGATCTCTTTCAAATAAGATATCTTTGTTTTTATGAATGAAACTTACGATGAATTATACATAATATTAAAGCCAATACTTCAAGGTGTAGTAATAATATACATATTATTAAATTTATGTACAAATAATTGATAGAAAACGGTTCAAAAATGGACTTGAATTTCTCAAAAATGCCGAGTACGATTTTCTTTAATTTTTTTTGTATATTTAAGAATATGGTCCTCTATAACATATACAATTTTTATCCAATTTGAATTTGTAACTTTTGAGAAAAAAAAATAAACATGCGAAAAAACGCTCAAAAGCAGGCTTTTTCGGATATTTTTGTTTTTCTTTCAAAAGTTACAAATTCAAATTGGATAAAAATTGTATATGTTATAGTGGACCATATTCTTAAATATACAGAATTTTTTAAACAAAATCGTACTCGGCATTTTTGAGAAATTCAGACTCGAAATTTTGATATCTTGACCTGCTGCATATCAATTCAAATTTGTTTGTTTTATAGAAATTCCACATTCTTTATATTGTACATATCAAAAAGTAGAATGTTGTGAGATTATTCTGCACTACTTGTTCCTTCATTTAGATGAGAATAAGTATATAAAATATTTTCTTGAAATTTGAATTTGTTGCAGCAACTTTGCGAAATACTCATTTTACACACTTGATTTGTGCTTTGTCGTACACTCAGCGCAAAAATGAACATCTAGATTGACAGCTGTCATTCATGTTATATTTTACAATGTAGATATATACATGTTATGAATGAGTATTTCAGAATTTTTTGTTTGACATATATCTATTTTATTTTTCGTATTATATTACACTAGTATTCGAAGTTATTAATACGATACATCAGGTTTTACTGCAAACATTTGATCAATTTTAGCAGAGCAGATTAGTAGAACAGTATGGTTAGTAATATTGAAATGGATTATTTGTTTTAAAAACCGATATTTTTATCAAAGTTTTAATTTAACGTTTATAGACAACAATTCTTATTTCTTATTCTAACCTTAAATATTTCACAAAAGGAAGTAGGAATTTATTTATATTTCTTACAGATTATAAGATGAATGATAACATAAAACAGAACAAATATACCTCGTCGATGCAAAATTGAAAATACGTACATAAATTTATAAACAAATGCTTGTGGAAAAAATTATTTTCATATTTGGATAGATAAAAAAATCATCTACAACTCTGATAGTGCATGTATTTTGTTTAATTGAAGCGTTTACATGTTTTCAATACATTTTAGGATTACAGTACGTACACATGATTAGAAAATACATGAGAAATGAGAACTGCGATTCTAAAGTCAGAATATTCAAGTTGCTGTAATGTCGTTTTTATGTCATAATATCAAATAAAATACTATATGTTATTACATTTTTGTATTTATTGTGTTAACATATCATTTAGAATTATTTTCTGTTATTTTAAATAATTTTGTTGAAAATCTTCACGTTTGTATAATTTTAAACTACGTGCCAATACTCCTACCACTATTTAGCATAGACTCATACTTGTTTTTTTATGATTGGTCCGATCAACATTTTTGTTAAAACCACAAGACACCCTATTTACACGATAACAAATTGTTGGTTAACGAACTTCAGGCCGTATGCTTCACCTTAAGTCATTTTACTTTCTCAACTTTACGAAATGTTCCCGTTCAAAAGGAATCACAAGAGAAAAGCACTGTTTGGTGGCGACAAATCAATCTTGGAGAAAGCAAATATCGGCATGGGTTGACGATAATTTCGTTTGCAATGGGTATATTTGATCTGTTCCTCGTCTCACGTAAGGATGCAGTTATTTCAAAAGTATTATTGGATGCATACATGCCTAAGTTGCCAATTTTATATAACTAAATTGGCAATAACATTATTTTGTAAATTGAAATATGGTAGCTGTTAAATAGATTAGTGAAGAAACTGTCAACTGCATTGTTACGTGGGGGAACAAATTGAACGTATTGTTGAACTTTTAGGATATGGAATTCTAGTAATAGCATGGATGTTCTCATTGAAATCTATGCGATTTCTCATTCTGAGAAAAGGCGGTCAAGCTGTCACATTTGTAACGTATGGGCCATTTGGTAAAAACAGAATGATGACGGTTAATCTAAAACATCTTAGTTGTAAAGAAACTAGAGGAGCTGCTAAAACTTATTTACCTATTAAAGTAGAAAATCAGTTCCTACATTATATATTAGATATGAAAGGTGAATTTAAGAATACAAAATTGTTTGATTATACAGCAGGATTAAAACGTAATCTAAAATGATTTGCATGTTAGTAATAAGTTAATAAATATACATATATCCGATATCGTCTCCATTTTTAAATCGCAAAGTAATTCAGAGACTGTATTATTTTTCCTATTTCGCTGAAATTTATAAGTTGATAGTGTATATTACTGCAGAAGAAGGTCGTAAGTAAGACAATTATAGCACGGGGAATACAATGTCGTTACACATATCTTCGTAGTTTACTTAATTTTTCAGATATAGTCTGGAAAAATTGAATTTTTAGCGCACACGCACAAATGTACTTTGTGATTCAAGAATCGAAATTTTTATGTTTTTGTTATAGTTTTATTATAAATTAATTATTTAGATTTTTTATAAAAGTACAATTGAAGGCAATAGAAATTCAAGAATTGTTGCCTATTTCCTTTAAATTGAATACATTGAATTTAAATCTCAAATACTGATAAAATTCATACTCTTAATTAAAAATACAATTTTTGAATTAATATAATTAAATATCAGCTACGACCACTTCAAGGTAACAATTGTTGGCAATAAATTTATTTAAATCTTCAACTATTGATTGACGTCAGCTGTGTATTTTTTATTTCAAACGTTTTAAACTCATTGATTTCCATTTAAAATTTTAGTGGAATACAATTCACAGTACTCAATGTGTATTTCAGTACCAAATGTGGCGAAATACTTTTATTTTAATTTAATCTAAAAATAATCGACAAATTAATTTAAAACAATATACTCGTGAGTTTTTTAATAATTTTACTTAAAATACATTCGCATTCTTATTTATTTTATTAAAAAGAAATAATAATTTGAAATAGTTTGATAGATGGATTTTTCAAAATTAATCCTTTTAATTTCATTGGTCGAAATACGCACAAGTATTAATTTTGTACCCCATCTAATTTTTATTTAAGAATCATTCTGCGGTAATTTATGTACATTCCGCCGATTACAGCGTCATTTAACAGTAATCATATACAAGACATGTAGTAATTAATTTGTTGGCCGGAATAATTTAGTAAATAAATCCTAGGAATCCATAAAAAATCTCTACTAAGTTTCGACTAACGTGCCACTAAATTATCAACAGCTCTCGATATCAATCCATACTTTAATTAGTTTTAAAAGGTGAGTGTATCTTTTAAATGAGTAAATGTGGGTTTCTTTTTAGTATTTCTCGGAGAAATAATAAAATGGCGCATGAAAATCTGAATGATACGGTTGTAACTTTTAAACAAGTAAAGATAATTGAAAACGGTTTTAAATATTTGATAATTTGGGCTGCTTATAGTTTTGTTTATAAATATGGTTCATTTTATAGCAAATATGAATTAGTTGAGTATTTTTGATGTGATAAATATTTGTTTATCGTTTTAAAAGTAAATGCTAATTATTGAGACGTTAATATTTACTTTATTCAAAAAAAATAATACATATATAACAATGATTTTACTTATTTATCTATTAAAATACAATAATAATAATAATTATTATTAATAATAATATTAAAAGTAAAATGATAAATATTGTATTTGAAATGTAGATATCTTGTATGTTTCAAGGTAAATTTATTTACAGTAGTTATGTCTTGCTAGCCAATTATGGCTAATTATTCGATGCGAACTTGCAACAACTTTAAATAACCATTATAAAGTATGTGTACGCTATTATTCAAGTTGTCTATCTCTCTCTAGTACATTGTAATTATCGGAGTGGTTTTTGAACGTAAGTTGTGTCGGTGCTAGACAATCAAACAACGAGCACTAGCTCTTTCACTTGCTAAACAAACGTCGTTGTGTCAAGATGGCTACGTACTATTGATATGCGTTTCGCGTCAGGATGGAGCGGTTCAATGAGTCATTGAAAAGTTATGGACATAATTCGGCTGTTCGAGTAGGTTGGTAGTCTGTGAACCGAGAGGTTGTGGGCATGGAATATGCTTAACGTTTTTGCTAATTTGTATGTTTTTATCTATTTTACATTACTAATACATTGTTTTTATGTGTATAGAGACATCATGAACTTGGAATCATCTCCTGCAGCCTCATCATCAGCTTGTATCATTATCTGGTATTCTTATCATCGTGGACATCATCAACTGAGTTAAACATCTTATCTTCAAACATATAGAAGATGATTGTCAACTCAATGCAGAATTTCAAGTCCGCTGTTCGCAACATCAATTGTAAGAAAATTATTATTTTTAAATTGGTTATATTTAATCGAGCACCAAATTTAAGCCTTACATTTTTCATTATCGATATTTAAAAACTAGAGTCTAATAATCTGTTTATCAATTTGTATACAAATATTTATTTTTTCCATTGCCATTTAATTTTCCGCAAAACTTATTTACTATTCTTGGATATTTATTAAAGATCGTTTATAATTTTTGATTATTATTTTTAGTACTTAATTAGTTAATTAATTAATTAAAATATAATTTTGCCTGGGTAATAAATATATTTTTATTGTTTAGTAAATATGTTTTTGATAAAAGTAACCCGGTTCTTATTTATTATTTTTGGTAAAATGATTTCGGTGCTCATTTAAATTATTCCCTTTTTAAATTATTTGCGTAAAAGTCTGCTAAAAACAATAATTGATAATTTATAATAAACAGAGAGCGGATAAAAATATTCGAAATATGAGATGGAGATAAATAAATTTGTAGTACTTTTATTTTAAATATATTTTTGTTTAAACAATTTATAACCGATTCAAAGTAGAAAATTAAAGCTAATCAAATCACTCTTTATCGATTATTTGTTTAAACGATAATTGTAATTTATAAATAAAAATAATGAAATACTTTTACACAAAATAATTGTTTCCAATATTTAAAATATTAGTTCTAAAAGTTTTCTTTATAATATTTCAATTTATTTGATTTTAAAAACTGGAAAAAATGGTAGAATTAATAATTTATCACTTAAAACAATTACGTATTTGTATTTAAAAGAGAATTTATATATACACATAATAGTTAATAGGTAGTACTATTAAACTGCAATTTTGTAAATTTTCTAATCTAATTTCTGCAGTTATAAAGCATGTGAAATTAATCTTGTTTATTGATTCAAGTATAGAATTTTATGCTCTACAACATTTATTTGAAACAATTTTCTCTAAAATAATTTGGGGAGCAATGCACACGGAAAAACTGTTTTTCTAACCATCCGGTATAAAACCACTCTCTACGAATAGAATACTCAAAAAAATCAATTTAAATTACTATTTAAAAAATATTATTTGTAATTGTTTCTAATTATTTTTTTGTTTTATTTGTTAGTTGCGGCAGCGAGGAAAGCCAAAGGCTTCTACTAAAAGTTTTGGTGATTACATCACATGCTGGAAAGAATGATCAGTGACAGAAATCAACATTTTATTTTCAAATATATCAGAAGATGGCTGCAAAATCAACATAGCATGTCGTCAAGTCTGCTGCTCACAACATCAAATGTAAGAAAATTATTATTTTTAAATTGGTTGTATTTAACCGAGCACCAAAATTTCAGCTCTAAATTATTCATAATCAGTACCCAAATAACTAGAGTCTGCTAATCTGTTTCTCAATTTCAACACCAAATATTTATTTTTACTATTGCCATTTAATTTAATCCGGAAAGCTTATTTACTATTCGTGGATATTAAAAATTATATTTTAAGATCGTTTACTATTTCTGATGTTCATTTATTATTTTTAGTATTCTTTGAATTATTTCTGGTCAGAGTAATACAGTTTTTATTGATAAAATGATTTCGGTGCTCATTTAAATTATTCTCTTTTTAAATTATTTGGGTAAAAGCCTGATAAAAACAGTAATAAATATATTGTTTTAAATTGACCAGGTGTGCCAGACAAGATTGTGTGAATGAGGTAATTTTCTATGCATTGTGGAGAACAGGAGATCGTGTTTGCGATTTCAAAATGAATGAAAGATGTATGTGGCTGAGAATTTACGTGATGGATAAATGTGTTGAGAGAGAGAAAGTAAGGCGCATTTTGTTGATTTGATGAGTGAAATATGGACGATTGATTTTAGTATGAATAAAAAAGAATGTTTTGGTTGGGTTTAGTGTGAAGAGGTGGCAAGGATGCAGTGCAGATGGGGAGTTATTGTGGAATGAATCAGATGTTAGGAACAGATGGTGTAAGGGTTTCTTATGGGCTGTATGGTTATATTGAAAATATTAGAGGTGATATAGATGAGAGTGATGTTAGTTTTGCATTGTTGATAATGTCGAATAAAAGATTGCGTGCGTGGATAGGAACGGAAATGTGGTTGAAGCGAGAATGGTGTGTCAGAATGAGAATATTGGTTGATTCTTTAGTTCATCTAATGAGAGAATGTGTTTAATAAGATATATCGTGATGCTATATGTAATAATTATCTTTGCAACATATTTATTATTTGTTTAAGTTATATAATAACGATTCACTTTAAAAATATAATGATGGATCGTTATCATCTGTAACACAATACTTTGCTAGCTATATATATTTATTTTTGATAACGTTAGCATATTATTAGCTACTGAAACATTGTGATACAGTGACAGTTAGTATAAAAAACAAATTACGGATGATTAACAAGACTTTTCATTGTTAAACATTCCGGCATTATTTTATATTTCAAGTAAATGATAGATATAAATAATTGATGTCCGGTTCAAAGCAGAAAATTAAAATTAATCTCCTTTAATAATTTGATTTTATTAGCGGTGACTTTTACCCAATATTTAAAAGATGAGTTTTAAAAATGTTGTTTACAACATTTAACTTTGAAGAGGTTTGAAAATGTGGACTGTCGATAGTTTTGTTTGTAAATCTGGTTAATTTTATTAATTTTTTGAGAGAAAATATGAACGACAGTTTTTCCGTAACTTTAGATATAAACATGTTTTAAAAACGGCTGTAATTTAGTAACCAGTCAACCGGGTTTCAACATTCAATTCCTCATCTGTTGACCATAGTTTCATCCCTTAATATCAACCCTCCAGAAAATAATTAATTTTAAAATAAACGTTATTGAAGCGAGGATGGTGTGTTGGGTTGAGAATGTTCTGTGAATGTCTCAGTGGACAATTATTTACAATTTGTTTAAACATATAATTTTATTTTGATAATTTACTATTGTTTAATATTAAAAATTACTTTTAAAGATTGTTTAGTATTTTTAATGATAGATGCTCATATTAAATTGAGTTTTGCAGTTTACGCAAATTATCTGAATGCGGCATTCAGTCCCAGGAGTCGAGCGCCATGGCCACGCTGTCCACGCTGTCCACGGGTTGCTTCAACACACTTCAGGAACAAAAGATAAGTACAAATTTTATTTATATTTTAATTAATCTAAAAAATGAAAATAGTTATTTGTGTATTAAGAGCGTAAAGTAATTCTTTGTTACTCGAACACGGTAATTGCAGCGCGAGCCGAAGGCGAGAGCTGCAATAGTGTAAGAGGAACAAAGACACTTTACGCTCGTGATACACACATAATTTTTTCTACGATTGCATCTTAAAATTATTAAAAAACTTATACGTACTGAAAATAAATTCGTTCTGTCAACTGTCAATATGACAAC